>OZ026815.1:1147865-1441234 GCA_964023185.1 Macaria liturata | reverse complement strand
GCGGCGGGCGCGGCGCGGGCGAGCGCGCGCGGCGCCGTGTCGCACCCACCCCGCTGTCCGCGCTGTGGCCCGACACTAGCGACTCGCTGTCACTCTGGTTCGACGTGTACCCGATCACGTCCACCTCATCTGGAATACACAGAAAAAGTAGAGTTAGTTTTTTCTTGAAAATACTAAGTTGTTTGCAAATTGCTACCATATAGCATGTGGGATTCACCCACATAGCCTAACTTGATGGAAAGTCGCAGGATCAAATCTCTCCAGTCATAATTACTTTATTAAGTTTCAAGTTAACTAAAAAGTTTTTGAGCAACATAAAGAGTTTCTCCAAAATCCTTTCCAAGGCTTGTTTTTTAGTGATACGCAAACGATCTGTCATTAAACCTCCCTAGATAATACGAGGCTTTCCGCGGAAATGAAGAGCGACGTAATGACAGCGTTCTGTGGAATTAAAATCAGCATTACCGGGAGATGCGCGCAATAAGCCGTCTGCATTACTGATGGCCGTGGAATTAATTATTATAGACTGAGTGTTTTATGTAGACAAGATGTTGAAATTTATAATAAGTATAATGGGTATTTTACCATTCACCGTAAAACCTCACTTGTTGTAAATAATGTTAAATTTGTATTAAAATAATAATGTCGTTTTAGACAGTGACAATGAATATCTAGTGAAATGAATGATAAATAAAGCATCATCTGTGTAAAATTTTTTCAATATTGTATACCATTTTACTGATATATTTACAGAATCACAACATTCTAAGACATTATATGAAACCTGTGGAAAGATCGGAGGCCACATCACTATCGATCGTGTCAACAAAAAAATCTTAGTAAATAAACAAGTGACTTTGTGCAGAGTACCTAACGACTATTCTGTCAACAGCCAAACCGTTAAGTAAATAACCAATCTTGTGTTTGTATGCGTATGTCCCGTCCACAACATATTTCTCCGTGGCGGAAATTCCCGGCCCGCGCTGCAGGCGGGATTACAGTGCTCCAGGCGTCTCCTTCGCACAGTTCGCAGATAAGCCGCTATGGAAATTTGATTCACGAGATTTCGCCTCTTTATTGAAAAAGAAAATGATATTCCTTTCACATTATCGTTAATACGAAAATTCGCGCAACTATAAAAGCCTCCCGAAACCAATATCGGCCGAGAACCAACCAGAATATCTTCGCGAAAAACTTCTTATCGAGCATAAAAATGTTAATAACTCATTCCTTATTTTCTTTATCTCGAAAGCGTTTTCGTATCCCGGGAAGGGATATAATTTGTGTTTCAAAGGCGAGAGCAATTTTTTCACTCGAGTTAAACGCTGAAACGCAATTTGAACACAAAACGTTATTGAGTCGACATTATTCTTCGTTTATTCAATGTTCGTCTCGCAGCGGGTTAATGTTGTCATTTGATGTTTAAGATTCGTTATTTCGGTGGGAGCGCCTGAAAAGCTCTTAATTTGTGTCGCTAACTGAGTAGAGAGCGCGCGGGCAGAATTAGCCGGAGCCGGGCGAGAGACGGGCAAGTTGGAGTCGCGGGCCACGTGCCCGTAATACGCCATTCATACGTGCAGGTGCTACAACTTTGTACAGACTAATTACGCCCGCTCCCGGTCGGATCCGCTAGGTGGCGCTGCGCGCGCCAATTTCCTGCAATACACGTTAAATGGCGGGCAATCGACCGCTCCACCCTCGCCGCCCCTTCCGCCGCTCTCTCCGTGATAAATGGGATGCAAAAAAAAACTTTCTCCAATTCCGTCGACCACGAGTGACTTTTTCGTCAATGTTACGGCATCGATGGCCCCGAGTCTTTTGTGATAAGACACGAAAACACATTAAAAAGTTTATCTCGACGTTTTTCCTCGGAGGAAGTTGTTCGATTCGTCCGTCAGCCGTCAGGGGAGGCGCTAGAGACGCTATGAACCACCCGGCGGAGTTGTTTTGTCGCAAGCGTGAATTGAACTACAGTTTTCAATAACATTAATGGCAGGGATGGCGCGCCGGGAACACTCCGCAACACAATACCTGTCGCGCTAATGGCTAGTGTTACTGCCGACGTTATTAAAATAAGGACGTACGTTTAATACGTAATCGATACCCTTTCATCGGGGGCTTGTCTGTGCACTACCTTTGATAGCATTCATGGCGCTGCCCACCAGATAAATGAGCTCAAATTCCACATTCAATAAAACGTTTTGTTTGGTCCGAATGCATCGTCAGTTCACAGTTTGCGGTGAAATATTTCGACAGGAGAATTTATTTCCGGCAGAAATTTAATAGGTCTGGATGCGAGCGATGCGATGCGACGCCCCAAACTGCGTTAAAATATTACACACACATGGCCGAATGTAACTTTGTTATCGGGGACGGCTCCAAAATAGACAAGATACGGGGAAATAAGGTGTGGCTGGTTATTTACTTTCGCAAGCATTTTCTGTTTACTTTATGACTTTTTTACAAACATTACTTACGAATTATAATCGTTTAGAAATGGTTATACCTAATAGTTATATAACATTCGTTACTTGTCTATGTTGTGTTTATTTAATGACTACATTTCAACAGATTGATTTATTTGAGCCCAGTAATCACACCAGTAATTAAAAACAACTAAATCCAACCAAGCATTAAGTTGCTCGATTAATTAAACACAACATGGTCAAACAAATAATATCTATAAATTAATGATTGCTTAATGGAAGTGGAGCCCGTTCCGCCATTTTAAACAAATGACTGCATTTAGCGCGCAAACGCAATGGCGGAAAGCTTTAAGACATCGATATATTTTAATTAGAGTTCTGTAAGGGGCCGGCTACAAATAGGGAGTAGAATTAATTTTGGACACTTTTTATAACTAAATATAGTTATTCAGTTTTATTGTACCGGATAAAGTCACTTTTGACAAAAAAATCTATTGATGTTACATACATTTGTTGGTTATTGTGTTACATTCAGAATATTCAGATATATTTTTGACAAAATAAGTATATTTATTACATTCTAGTTCTGCCCCGTCCTTTGAATGATTATCGAGCAATTAGTTTGAATGGACAAAAAGGTAAATGTAGGTTTTCATACAATTTATAAATAGTTTGAATGTAAAAATATCATTACTACAACTTTAACGAACACAACGACCTCCTGTAAACTTACTAAATTTATTTTAAGTTTATAAACGGAAAAAATCCAGACTTGTAAAACAAGACGGAGAGTCTTCTCTCTTACCCGGTCCAAATCCGGCCAAAACTTTCGGCATCCCATCCATACCCAATACCTCTAAGCTCGAAGCTCTTGCTATATTTTAATGGTACGTAATTTACTATCTATGTTAATGCTTAACCACCGTGCGGTAATTTACGAGCGACTAGCTAGCGGCCCCGGGTTCGCCCGCGAAATTAATACCAAGCCATGTGTGAAAACTCGCTTCGGTGGCCTCACCTACTTCTACCCTCAGGCCTACATTTGTAAAGATCATTGGATTCATGTTCATTTTAATTGGTTTGCAGTTTATTATTTTATATTTATGTATTTGTATATGTTGAATTTGTGTTGTTAAGTGAGAATGACTACGTGAACACTAGTTTCGAGTTATTTTGCGTTGATAGACATCCCATTGTAGCGATATTATAAAACGAAAACTTTTTAGTGTTTGTATTTGTTTCTTCTTCATGCTTAAGTAGATCAACTGATTTAGATAAAAGGTACAAAGTATATAATGTGAGATTAAAAGGTCCTATGTCTTAGCAGCTTTCCGAGACGTTTCCACAATAGGAGAACTGGCTTGATTATACACAAGTAAAAAAACCTTATTGCGGTTTTAGCAGAAAAACAAGTAAGTTGATATATGATTGGTGAACTCAGATGTCGAAAGTTTTTCTAACTGTCCGAAAGACCTGGTTGAACGACAGCAGTATTTTAAAATTAAAGTTAATAAGATCATATGTATTAAATTAAATTTGACGAGATATAATTTCATTCTATATTTCAATATCGTATGTATGTTGCAACTTTAAAGTATCAAAAGATTCTTTATCATTATCTTTATGACGGGATATGGATTTGCGAGCAAGTATGAAAAGCAACGCTTTAAGTTTTAATAAGTAGGTACTTCTTCTTCTTATCGAATGAGAGTGGCCAACTCTGGAGTCGAGAGTTTATCAAACCGCCCTAAGGGCCTCACAAGTACTAAAATACCAAGTGATTTCTCCAGTAAATTCCACAAGCCACTACCCGTACTGATACCGATACTCCCTTGTCTTTCAAGTGCCGGTTCTGAATAGACGTTGATTTATTAATGCGCCATTAGACTGGCTTGAGTTGCTTAAACTATTAGAGGGCTGATGTCTCCATGCATTTTGTATGAGCATGGGTAGTTACAGCCTTCCTCTAATGTCACTAGAGAGGATTCTCGAAGAGTCGTTTCAAGAGGTTTGTGGATAATGTAGAATGCTCGGTTGGGGTTATAGACATTGGATTGGAATGGAATGGTCTAAACTTGCTATTATAGTAAGGACTTGTATATGATTGTTTAGAAATATAATAAGTTTAGCGGGACCAATGATAATAAAATTGATAAAATGTTATTGTCTTTATAAGCTTTTCTACTACAACGTACATTTTGCACACTTGCCATAATCATAGCAGCTGTAAAAGCGCTAGTATTAGGTAAAATTAAAAACTTCAAGTCACCACAAAATTTTCTAACTGGTTTCCCAGAAGAACTTCGAATATATTGATATTACACTAGAATAAGCGCATCAAACACAGCATTTTCTTAAACTACATTAAGGTACAAGCAAACTCTATAGCTACTAATGAAGGCTCAATTCATCAGCTGCATCTGAACTCCTGGAGCCGTACCTTATTTATAGTTGTTTCATACAGCTCGCACCTGCCCATGGAGCGCCATAAATCCAGCGCCGATAATTCAGAGATGTTTGTACCTCGAGCGATAAATCCTGCGTGTAGTGACGTCACGGACAGGGCTGCCTCATTTTTGTCTTATGTGGTATACAAAAATGAAGTATAGTAAGAGGGAGGAGGCCTATACCCTGCAGTGGGTCCCATTAGGCTGATGATGATGGTATACAAACTGTAGAATACAAAAATGAAGGTGTGTACATAAGTTTCAAGATTGTCCTATGAAATATGTCAGAGCAAATATCCTTATGTGACTGTACGAACGAGTATGAATAGTTCAAATAAATATTCTTAAGAGATTTGTGTAATTATGTGGAAATCAGAAAAATAAAGTTGAAGTTTCGTGATTTGGATATGTATCACGCTTGCTTATGTGAGCTGCTGTGAAACTCTATTTTTGGTAGTCAAATATACAGCAAATTTTCATTGCGAGATATATGTAGTTTACAATTTTGTGTTCAGGGAACATTCATTCAATGAACTCATCATAAAATTTTAGTTGGTTAGTTTTAATAGCTAGTTAGATATGTGACACAATAAATAGAAACACAACAACATTCATGGCGTACGCAAAAAGGATTTTAAGGAAAAAAGCGGCAGCTCTCTCAATGTCTCCCAATTTTGCACCTTCCTTAGATAAAAGTCAATTCGCCAAGTAAAACTTTCGTTATTTATTTGTTTTGCTTGTACAAATTATGTATCGGGGGTCGCAAACTTGGACCAAACTCTTTTTGTGAGAAACAAATTGCTTAGTTAGGGATTATTTAAAAGTTGCTTATTTTGGGAGAGTTGCTTGTTGTTGTGGTAACTTGTTAATGACTGGCATTTCATTTGTGCCTCATAGATTTTTATTTGGTTGAGGAACAGAAGGGTATGAAACAAAAGGAGTTTTGTTAGTTATCTTTTTGTGTTGTTCAAACGGACCTATGTACAAACTTGTTTATTGAGCTATGTGAAAACAAAATGAGCGGTGACTTTACTAAAACCGGTAAAAACCGAGATATACCATAATTAGTTTTTAGTAAAATTTACACAAATTATGACTTAAAATAGCTAAATGAATATTTCCATTTAAATCAATCAAAAGAAGACCTAGAAAAAGCGTCTTTTTATCAAAATAATGAGTTTAATGCAATATTTATGTAGTTTCTATTCCCATTGTTCAAAACTCATATTTTATTTACAGTTTATTTATATTTTTAATTCAGTTAAGCCAGTCTCATCATTCACTATCATAAAAACCCTTTAGTTTACCGTCCCCGTCCCGGTACGTCGTACCCGTCTCATCAAAAAGTCTGCCCCAAAAAAGAGCGTTTGCAAAAAAACCTATTTGCGTAAAATTAGGATCTCATAAGTCGTTTGACGCGTGAAAATTCAATTCCATTCAAATCGATGGGCAAATTAGATTGCACATGGCCGGAAGTGAGGTGAGGGTTGTTACGTCACTTCCGCCGGGATTATCAAGCAAGCTGGTCAATGACTTATTGTTTATTATTATCAGATGCAGAAAAAATATTGTGGCTGTTTATAATTGTTTAAACATTCAAAATGATAAAGCATTATAAAATATGTTACTTAATTATGTGGTGAACAGTAGCTCAATTTGCCGAAAATTTTAATTGAATCTCGTTCGAGACCCGAAATTTATAACAAAGCATTGATTAAAAGTAAATTTGCTTTAGTAGCCTTTTTAGTGCTTTAGCCTAGATGAGCCTAGATGTTGTAAAACAGGTTTTTGATTACTGCGCTAAAATTAGTATGTTCATAGAGTTAATTAAGTCTTTTAGGTAGTTGTTTTAGATATTATTTATAATTTAACTGGCCAAGGTGATTGGACAAGGCCTTGGACGATTTTTACACAACTATTGGTGAAGCAGATCGTTACTCAAAATTCGTAAAATTTATAAAAAAACGTGATTATAGACTTTGCATTAAACTCGAATTGCATATACATACATACATTTGTATGTATTTATTTATTTACTAGGCATGGGTATGTCCCACTAATTTGGAATGGTTTAATGATATGCAAGATTTCATTAAAGTTTGTGAGTTTCATTCGAATTAATGTTTTAATGTGTACAAAACTAACTAAGGATACAGAGTTACTAATGAATAGGCAACGTATTAAAAACACCATAACACCCTGTCCTAAGATTGCAGAAAATTTTCACAAAAAAATAACATTACATCCTGTAAGTACTTAAACTTTTTTTGGTATTTAGCGTAATATAAAATTAAAAAAAAACACCAGAGATAAATAGGATTCCTTGTTTAACTCGATATTTTAGTATTTTAGCAGCCCTGCTTACAATCCTGTACCATCTAATCCAAACATACATCTTTTACCGCAGAGTGGTTTGTACGAGTATCATTTCAGACGGCAATGATATGGCTATTTTCTGCAAACAAATAGCATAAAAATAGCACGCTTTGTACCTAAAGGCAAGATAAAAGGTTGTTTCCTCGTCACCAGTAACCCTGTATAAGTATAGGGGTATAATATCGCTGCGTCGGAAGCGGCGCATTTTGTAATTTAAACTTTGACCCACCAACTTGCATCAACATGAATAAATTGAAACGTTTCCGCACGAATTCCTTTCCCTATGTTTATATGTAGTTATATTTATATGCACGTGGAAGGTTCTAGGCGCCCATCACGATGTATCTGCCTAAGAGAAATCCTCGAATCAATTAATTCTGCAGGGTAGTCACGACCCTCAGACATGAGAAAATACAACTCAAAGAGATATTTGTATACGGATTGAAATAGCTTTTGCCAGATACTCGTTATTGTATAAATGATACATGGTTATCCGGTTTGTAACGATTTACACAATTTATTTAACAAAATTTGTAAGCTATTTTTAACAATGTATTATGGTCATAAATCTTTTGAAAATATTGCACACAAAACATATGAGAAAATATTTACTGTATAAAACAATACAATTAAAAATGTGTTAACATTTGTAAGTTATTATTTAGTTTAGTCAAGTTTTCATCTAAGATCAGGAGTCAGTTTATGTTATCTATTTCTTTAAACTTTGTTTCACTGCAAATACAAAATAACATTCAAATTATTCAATACACATTTGCATATCATTTGGATAATGCTGTATCACCAGTGATGCAATTATGCATATCTGTGAGTTACGTAAGCATCAGTTGGATTGACCTGATTAAAGTTAAGCGTGGTAATTAGCGCCCTCACATCCGCCGCCCTAGGCTGTCCCGCCCGCCCAGCCCGGCAGGATGCAAATATCAGAGATTAGTGGCTTTGTAAATTTTAAATCTGTATTTTACGTTATTTTAATCGATTAAGATTCAAATAGAGGAGATCCACAAATGTTTATTTTCTGATTTTTTACTCGAAATTTGTATAATTCATAAATTAACTATTAATTATTTCTAATTCTTATAAAAAGTAGCATTGTATAGTTTTTGAGATACAAGATCAATTGACAAAATCTTATATAAAGATCATCTTTGAACACAACTATTTCATCATCAAATGTTACTTATGAATGCTATCGTTGTCTAATCTATGTTGTTGTTATTCCAAAAACCAAAATTGATACGTTTTAAGAAGGTCATTTCAGTACTTTAAAAGTCAGTCAAAACCATTCCTTCACTAAATTATTAAACTTAGCAGCTCAGGCTTGCAGCCAAACAAACAAACATAACTTTCCTATACTACCTCCGAGGCCAAGTGGCGTCAACAGTTGACACTCTCGGTGTAGAACCTAATTAAAGTTAGCGGCGTAATTACCGCCCGCCCAGCGCTCTTCCGGACATGGGCGGGCGGAACTAGGCAAGGCCGTGGACTGGGGCAGGATCTGAGGCTTTATGATATCAACATAGAGATGATTGATGTGTTAGTAAAAAACATATATGATGATTTAGTTTCCAGAAGTTGAAGTTTGCTGAGTAAAAAGATCTTTAAATTATATTTTCTCAGGACATCTCTACTCTTTCTTTCACTCGGAAAATCTTACAGCGTCCTTCGTACGTTATGTAGGTATTTCGTTTAAAGATAAAAGGATTTATTATTTCTGCTTCTGTTTTTTTTAAGAAAAAAAAAGTGATTCCACAAAATTACAGGTTTTAAACGCTATCTGATCTTTAAGAAAACTTGTTTTAAACAGAAATCATTCATTAATATGAAATTTCCGAATTTCAGGACAGTCCAGATCACTCTTTGCTAGATCCTTCCCTGTCCGGATGGCAAGTGCAAAGGCCTTGGGGAAATATGTGCCGTAAAAGTTTTACATGGTAATGACGTCATGCGGAATTAACCCGGCTTATTGCAATTATAATGCGGCTGTAATGTGCGCATCTTTGGAATTAGTTTCATGCAGGGCCGGAGTTATTGTGATGCAGCTACGGAATGTCATGTGTAGAGGGAGTACGTATAATGTTCAATTAAACTATAACAACCGGCTAGCTGCAATTATAATGTTGTTTTGTCTTTAGGCTAGTTTTAACTAGAAATATCAGATATGGTGTTAATAAAAGTCTTATGTATATCATAGCGAAAATATATGTTAAAACAAAACTAGAATTAATCCAATATCCTACCAAAAGTGACATTCACAAAAAGTTCTTTATTAAAAAGCTACTATTGACTGATACCCTATTAGACTTTCTTAGTATAATTTTGACTTACTATTCTTTAGTATCAGCTTTGTCTAAGTAATATTAAAAAAATACGTTTATTACGTCTGATTATAGAAGATACATATTATAACAGGGCAGTGCACTCACATAAAAATCTCCAACATTTTTTTGTGATACAATACCAATGAACTTAGCCTGAAACAATGCTTGCCTTCCAAAGGTAGCGTGTTCATTATTATCTAAGCTAGCGTGTTGCGCTCCTGATAACGCCTTATCAGCTATCAGCTGCGGTCAAGTTGAAATGTAATTGGGTCGTACACTGATAGATTGCTTAGGCATTTTTTGTTGTTGGAAAAAATATGTTAGTTAAGTTAGTAGCGCTTTTTTCTGACTAAATGGGCTTGATTAAGTTATTTCATGGATAAACAGTAATTGATACATAAATGTAAGGCAAATATCACTTTTACTTGGCGATGCCTTAATTAAAAAAAAAAAAGTACCTAAATACCTAGGTAAAATAAATAGAGATAACTATTTAAAAAAAAACTTATAAACCAGTATGTGTCTAAAGTACAACTTCTTTCATATATTTATTTATACCAAAATGAAATCAACCGAGCAAATAAAGCTGCCTACTCACCACCATGACTTAGTGTTGCAAACACGGCAGGTTTTACAGATGCCATTACATCCCGGAATCTGTTCTATGTTCAGGTACAACGTGGTACCTACATACGAGTACATGTGTGTAGGAAATGAGAATGTAACTGTTGTCAAACAACGGCCTGCTTTTGTATTTTGAGTTTTTTATTTACTACAGGGTTGCGTTTGACTGCAGCCTGTCTCATGCCTGAAGACCGAGAGGTGACAGCTTAGTACTCCGCAAACAAGAGCGTTTTAATTTTTTTATTTTTTTATTATTAGACTGTAGAAATTATGAAAATATATATGTATTCTCATTACAATACAGTAGCTACGTTACCCTGTGTGTGTACACAAAGAGAGAGGCAAATTACAATTTATTGTTGTTCTATATAACTGTTCTGTTGTTAAAAGCATATTAGGCTAACACCGCGTGACACCGGTGTCAATTTACTCCGAATGTTGTCATTTAAAAACTGACAATAACTGACAATACCAGTATACCACATAAAATATAAGCGACCCCCGCTCGCAGAGCAGTGCTGCGTACCGCAGTCTGTAGGTGTAATTAATAAAGCGGAGGTGGCGCGAGCGGCGATAAGGCGCGCCCTCGTAAATCACGCCTCTAATGACTGCGCTGCCGACATCTGCCGGGAAAAATGCTGCAGGATACTGGACCAGAGGTAAGGTGACCATAGTTATGTGTATGCAAGCTGTGCTTAACTTCGATATGTGACACAATCTACTATTAACCTATGTATATTGTCTGTTATAATTCTATTGCAAATACAAATGTTAAGCCTTAATAAATAAATAAATTGTCTATTGTGTAATTTTTGTCTTTTGTGTGTATGTACATTAAAGTGATATTCTATTCAAAATAAACTAGTAACATAGTTATGTAGCCCACTCCTGCAGACTTTGTCCAGCCTATGTATGTACATACATTGGAACATATGTACCTACAATATATATAGGTACACAACAAATACATAGCTTACCTAGGTTGTAACTATCAGGAGGGATTTTTGTAATGTTATATTGTGTTAAATGTAATTTTGTTTCGTGTTATTGTATCTGTCATAATTGTTTTATCTCTTTTCTAGTCTTTCTTGTAAAAAACGCCTTCGACTACCGACATATGTCGGGAAAAATGGACAAATGATGAAATGGATGCTGGCTGGACGTAGGTTAGTAGTTATTAATAAAAACCCGATTCGAATATGCATGTTGTGGTAATAGTTTAAATTAAAAAAAAACAAGCTCACAAAATTTATGGAGAAGCAAAGCAAAGTTCCTACTGACGTACCGAAGCTTAAAAGGCTACTCGTCACTTACCAGAAAATGGAACAGAAAAACATTAAAACATACAAAACATGACACCTTACCGATTGAAACGACGTACGAAACATATGTAGTTGAAGATATACTTACATACATTTTACAAAAGGCTGATATGTAATACGAGTATATTTGGGCTACATAATATAGTTAATTGCAGTTCGGGCTGTAGCCGCAAGCGTTGGTGAAGCAATCACGTTAGCGCGGTAATCGTGTCAAGCGAGTGATGTGCACTAACTGTACCTACATAACTATTCTATGTACGGATGTACATGTATTTGCAGTTGTTGATAATACAAACTGATATCATACAGTAGTATCGGTATAGTATTATATCGGTATATTTTATATACATATGTATATATCGTAAAATGGTTTGTGCTTTTGTTCAGTTGCTATTGTTTTTATTTAATATAATATTATAGTGACCAGCGTAAACAAGTAAGCTGTTGCTAGCCGCGGCAGGAGATACTGCGGCTTTGCATCACAGGATCCCAGGATACCTAGCGCAAAGCCCAGTAAAATCTACCTAGAGTAGTACCAATACAAAGGTAAAAAAAAATCTTTGTATTTATGTAGGTATGTACTTTTACATAAACAATCGATTATTTTTTATTTATTTATTTATCACTCATTTGGTTTAAAAAGTATATGTTCAAGTCAATTCCTTAGTCACACATGTAACATCATCGTCTGATTAGCTTGATCACATATGCACATAGTTCTTATACCAGCGTAGCATTACTAAGATATCCAAACCTTGAAGTTTGAAACCCGTTCTGCCACCTCATAGATACGATTATTTACGCCACTGACTGCTCATAATGTTTCTTTTATTATGTCCCTAAAATCTATTTCCGCTCGCAATCCATTGCCTACTTTCGATACTACAATTTACATACAACAGTTTGTAATTAGTTGTAGATACCAAACATGATGTAATTCACAGTTATAGCTAATGTTATCCCAACAAACCACACAACTATCTCTGGATCTTATGTATGCAGGTAGCCCTAGAAGTGTATTATTGGATGCTGGCTCACGTCTTCACAACATATCAGAGCCGCTATCACTCCACTAGCCCACTGTGAATGTTACTGTGAACCGCATCGAAAGGGGCTTAGCATATCTGCCGTTGGTGTTATATTGTAAGAGAAAAACTGTAAACCGCGGAAAGACTTACAACAATTATGTTTATGTGGATATTTTATTTGTAACTTCGTGTTATTATTCCCGCAGGAATAGTTCCTTGATTAGTATTTTTTTTCAATTAATTAAACCGTAAGAAAACAACTATACATGTATACCATGTATGTGTGTATGATCCATACTCGTGCCTTGTATCATAATCATGATAAATAATTGCCTAAATTGGAATCATACAACAATTCACATTGCACCCATGCTAAGGCCTCAGTCCTCTGTTTACCCTAAACATTCAATAGCAATGCAAATATATATTTTTACGAGGGCCGCATAGCAATGCAAACGGCCTTCTTCCGGCGGACTTAGGCAGAGATGGTAAAACTAAGGAGGCTTTCAAGACAAAATATGTGCCTTAATAAAACATAAAATTCTAATATTTTTACACTGCATATTCCACTAGGCCTAAGGTCACCTAAACGGTTTAATGGGAAGCATGTACATATGTACTGGAATGAGACTGACTGAAATATAAGTATATATTTGATAATTTTGTGTACAAATTTTATGACTTTAACCATGATTGCGGTTTGCTCCCGTTGTTATTAGTGTTTTAATAAAATATTTTTGTAGAAAATAACCTAAATAAACTCCAAAAAGACGCAAAGAGCTATTTATCGTTAAAAGAAATACCATGACAAACATTGAGTACCTCAGTCCTAGATCATCATAAACGGCGCAACGCAGAGAATTACAAAACCGCCATCTTCCGGCCAAAACGCAAGTTAATGAGTCGGGTAATCACCCGCTTGTTTACCATATCAATTCTTACCAAATAAAAACGTAATAAACGGAGAAAGGCCGAGTTTCCGGCAACGACAATAGATTAGAAATTTATGGTCGCTTATATTGCCAAAGTTAATGCATAAATAAAAGCCTACAATAGGTGAGGGGCTGTAGGTTGAGTGCGTGAGCTTCCACTGATAAAGGCTTTTCGTTGTAGAATGAAAGTGGGGGACAAAAATCTGTTGCTTTATTTTCGGCGGTAATGAAAATTAGTCGCTGAGATATTGTGTACAAGACTACCGTCTTGTTAAAGACGCTTGTATTCAAAAAATAAATGTAACAGTTCGAAATCGTCATAAGAATAGGCACTCTTATGCGAAATGTTTATAGTATTTTTATAATGTATACGATGTTTGATTTAGGTTTATAACCGACTACGGATGAGAAAAAAGAAGGGATTACGAGATTACTGATTACGAGAGCTGAGGTATGTTAAAGATTTGGTTGAAGTCTATATATACAAATATACTATATATACTAATTAGGCAGGCATGTGACGTTGGTATATAAACAAAGACATCACTAATAAGTAACAATCTTCATTAGACCTTTTTTCCTTCGTAAGTAATCCTAAAACGTCATAGAAAAACATAACAATATTACCGAATCCCAGTCAATATCTGTCATTAATATAGAATCACCGCCATAGTGAGGATACCATTTATCTCTCAGCTTCGATCATCCATCATAGTGTGGTGGATGGAGACAGAACATGTGTTTTGTTGTGTTGTTTGACAGGAACACATTATTATTGGAACATTTACTTTAGTATGGGTTTGTTACTGGGCTGATAATTGTTTGTATAATGTAAATAGCAAATAAACTGAAAAGTTTATTTATGAAGTTTTTCAATTGTGACAAAAAAGAATATCGGTATCACGATACTGTGCTTTTTGCATTACTTACCTAAGTTTACTCGTAAAAAATCGTGGTAATGTCTTTAATGTTAACGTACGAGTAACTCTGTCATGACTAGAAATTGGCTTTCTTTTGCTAAACTAATAAGTTAGATTATTAAGAGTCCTTGTTATTAAATAAAGTGTCATATTATGTAAATAATGCCTCTAATACCTCGATCACGCGTTCTTTATAGGCTATGGATACAGCTGGATAAGTACCGAAACTTTCGAAGGTAACTTGCGCAGAACAAAATGGCTGACTCACCGCTCTCAGACACTGAGGAGGGCGAGCGGTCCGCCGTGGACACGCCCGAGGAGCTCTCGAGCGACGACAGCGAGTCTGCGCGCGTCGCGTGCGCATGCGCCATGGAGCTCTCGGAGAGAGTGCGCGGCGCCGCACGGAGCTGCGCCAGCCGCCGCCGCAGGTAGCGCTGCTCCCGCGCAAGCTGCTCCTTGTGGGATGAGTTCTTTTTGTCTCGCTCTTCTAGACTCTGTGAAAGAGAGGTGTTTTTAAGTTATGTGTAATAAGTATGTATTTAAAAAGGAAAAGTATATACTAATACCCATACTAAGCTTACGCTTGTGTCTAGTACCCATGATACAAGCGTACACTTAGTATGGCACTAGATGGCACTGTGTGATATGTCCTGAAATTTTATGTATTTATTGATGAGTTACTTGGCTGTGATTCTGCGGGTGATTGTGTTATGAAAACTACGACACAAAACCAGAGTGTCACCTCTGTAGCATCCTTGTGGGATGGATAAGCTTATAGAATTCATCCAATACTGCAATGTGTGTGGGTGATAGTACGAGTCGGTCAATCAAACAGAATCTAGTATCTATACTTTTTATCACAATTGTCAACACAAATATTCCCCTTACCTATATCCCTTCACATTATTCTACTCGATATTGATTTCCCGGCTAGCAACAGAACACGTCACTTGCAAGTAGAATGCTTGATGACCCCATGTATTGTAGAAATGTATGTCATATGAAATTGCTGTAACCTTTACTTCGCTGTCTACGATATACACTGATGAGTCATGGCATGCTATTTGTATGGCATGATGTAGTATTTTATGGTTATGTTTAAAATATTCTATTTGAATAGACTGTGGAGCGGTTTTGTTAAATTGAGCCAATGGCAGAGTAAATAAAATTTTGTTAAATCATTACTTATTTATAAAATATTACAGTTGGCAGATACGAATACACATAAGCAAAATAGCTAATATATAGTTAGATAGTCTTACTATGTATGAGTACACTAAAATTCTGTACAGCTGTAGAATAAAACTATCCAGACAGAGTAGTTAAAAAACTACCCGAAGCTAGTCAGAAACTACCTGAAAATTCCGTTCATGCCTCAATGTCAGATAAACCAATGTCGCCGTGTATGAATCCCCAATTTTTCCCCGAAATGAACAACAAAACCTCCCTGGAGCCCCGCGTGGAGCCCCGCGGGAGCCCCGCGGTACAGATTGGAAAAGTTTTCAAATAACCAATTAAGTTATAACCGATACTGCCTGTCTGGGCACAATGTTTAAAATTCATCAGACGACCTGATTTGCATGGAGCCGCAACGGGTACCTACTGTTCAGATGGTCATTTAGGTAGTCATGTAGGTAGGCTTATATATACAAATATATATGTAGTTGTATCTTTTATACTACACCTGCTCGGAAAGTACCTTGATACTTTATATCAAAAGCCAAAAAGTTTTTACAGTGAGTTTTTATCTCCAAGTTCGCAAAATGACACTGGCTATTAGCTGTGTGTTGGATGGTGTCAAAACAATTTGAAAACGACACCCTCGACGGTAATCGGTCACTTTCTCCTCTCGGTGAACAATGTACTATAGCTATCTATTGTAAAATCTATTGGGATTTGATTAAGTCTATAAGAGAAAACAATATTTTCTCGATCATAGTAGGTTAGGTTATACCAATTATAATACTAAATAAAGTATATTTCCATAGCTTTGTTCAATGTCACAGCATGGATCTACAGAATATACTAGTAAACCAACTTTCATGACTGTCAAATGATTATACACACACATACAAGATGACTATCCACTATCCACGTAGCACTCTCGTAGCCGTGCTACAACTGTCGTAGATGCTCTACTCTTCGTAGCACTGTCTACGGTTAGGAGAGCGAAGGTAAATATATTTTATTTAAATGTCATTTTCATGTTTATCAACTATCTGACTGAAACTATTACCTTATCAATAAAAAATGATTAATGATATTTTTTTAAATACAGTTCTTCAATAGCTATCTAACTGAATAAGATTAAAAAGATTACAAAGCTATCGACACAGCGAGAAACTTTCGAATATGTTGAATGCGTGACTTTCTCCAACTTTTGCCAGTTTTGTGCAAAAAATGATGGATGGACGCGTTATCGCTCTTCCGAGGCAGTTTTTTACTAAGAAAAGTTTTCTAAGTGCTTCTGTAGGTAGTGTGGGTATATTATTCAGTATAGATGTACATATTTGACTTTAGTATGATACAAAATTAAAGATAAACATAAATTTTCATAAAAACACAGTTCTTTTTTACATCAGATGTTGAAATGTTCTATCAATCAATCAATCATCAATCAATTGTTCATAGTTTGTTCAATTTGTTTTAAGTGTTTATAAAACAATGAGAAGAATCTATCAAAAATTTAACTAAACTAAAAAATACTCATTACATTAATTTACAAACCTAAACTAGAGATGCATTTTCTTCTAAACACATACATATAATGACAACTAACCGTCATGATATTCGTTTCCATTCATTCAGTCCTTCCTTGAGTCATGTATAATAATTATGTTACAGTGCGGACGTGAATCGGCTGCTATCTCTCAAGTAGGCAATTCAGCAGGCTTATCGACTCACATGGAAGGATTAGGGGTGTGAAAAGATGTGGGGAAAATTGTAACATTTTTTTGTATTTCCTTTGGAATTTTGAGATTATAAACGAAAATTCGAGACAAGAAATTCTCTGAGTAGTCTGTTTAAAATATATTTGTGTATGAGCTGAAAGTAAACGTGCTATTTAGGTTTAAAAAAAGTTTTGTAAATAGACATTACAATAACCGTTCACAACAAGATAGTGGTAAAATAATATTAGACAATATTTTGCCTCAGTAAGTTCATATGACTATGGAGAACTCTGGTGTCAAGATTACTCATACGAAGAGGCTTAGATGGTTTACCTGTTGCAGTTCTAATATGGACCTAGATATTTTCCGTTACTTAATTGGTTAAAGATACCCGAAAAATATTTTTAAATATTCCACGTAAAGCCCAAGCCTAAACCTTATATCTGTCGCTCCAAATTACTAACATGTGCGAACCCTGAGCAATGAGCGTGTCAACCATGTTCATTAAATAGCTCGCAGTGCGCATAATCGCGGCTTTACGGCACTAGTCTCTATACGAGGGAGTTAATACTGGAAAAGACTAAAGACCTAGGGACTATTCGAGATACATGTTAGTAACTTCCAAACCATTCATAAAATTTTGACAATACGTACTAAAATTTAAACGATATCTAATCTTTTTATACTTTATGGGCTCATGACGTATATACTATTTCCATCTCTCACCAACAATTTATAATGTTTATTTATCTGTACCTAATTTATCGTCAGTCTTATTTTTTTTTATAAAATCTAGTTCAATAATTCAATAACACTGTTTCTAGATATATAAGAAGACAATTACATATTCCTATTTCGAAACCTTAAAAATCTCTATACCCATTACCACGCACACCATCCATATCTACAACATATTCGTACAAACGCGTACATACATGTTAACATATTTATGCAGCTGTCTTCGCCTGTATCCTATCGACTTATCTTAATTATATGGGTCGGTACAAGGGGCCCGGTACTTTGGGATAAGGAATTGCGACGCAGTTTGTGTTTGTATGTTGGAATATGTTTGGTATGTATTTATGTGGTAGATATATCTGTGGTGTTAAAAGTCAAAAGCTACCTATATAAAAAAAGACACAAGATAGTAAGCTAAATTTTAAACGTATGTATAAGTATGTATTAATATAAGTAGGGTTTCCAGAAATAGTATTTTCAAAACCAAGAATTGAATGGGATCCACTTTGCTTAATCAGTTTTGTACTAAATAATTAATATCTTTACACATAAAAATTATCACAAAAATACATCTAAAATAACCAAATAAATGAAACATAATATAAAATTTCTATATTAAAGCAACAAAAAACTCTTACTACATTCACATAAAGTTCAATTTAGCGCATTTTATTTTATTTTTCCCCATATTGTCTCACCACTATATTTTCTTGCAAGCTAGTATCTAGTGCGGTGTCAAGGGAGCTCGCTACCTTTTAATTAGGCCCGCATATTAATCAGAGAGCCGCCATTAACATATTAAACTCATCCACACACAAAAAGGACTGTTAATAGTTCCTCAGTTCCCAGAAGGAAAAGAAAATATTAAGTGGAGACTCCTAATTAATTACGTATCTTCTCTCAGTACAGATAATCTAGCATTGTATCCTGCACAAAAGAATATTGTACATATCTAATGCAAAGATGCATCGACAGCGTCTAACCAATCGATTAATATAAAAAAACTGTAACTAACATGTGGATACCATATGTATTTTTTTAAATGATACTCAATTATTTTATCACCATACACTTTGCTTCAAAATGTAGCAATCGTGAACTTAAAAGGCACTGGCTATTAAACTATGTTCCCAAAAAAGAGAATATGTGCTTGTAGATACATTTAGGACGGTATATAGCCCCGGACTAGATAACAAGGAAGTAAATTACCAACACCACGATGTAGACTTTGTCATATATATAAAGGTGTCTCTAAGTGGTGATGTCGTTGCTCTCACCCCATAATTCGCTCGCTCATTCAGTGGCGTTCTTTGTACGCTTATTCCCTTTGCGAGCGATTGTCTGTAATTTTGTCTTTAGTTAAATTGACAGTTAACGGCGGAAATATTGAGTTGTTTTCTACATCTTTTTCCTTTGACGCGAAATTCAATTATATTTTCACGGAACAATTCTTTGTACACGTGGAGGTTATGGCGCTGTTTGGAAAATATTTTTGAATAAATACGAGTAGTATTTTTGCAGAAGAAAGCAAACAAGTATATCTTTAACTATAAGCATCGGCTAGCACTAACGTTAAATATGTCGAGCAAATTTTGCTTAGAAAAATTGCGATAAATAAGACATACTAGTTTTCGACATAAAATTAATCATGCTTTACGGAAACTTTAGAACAGTTTAATATCTGTCTGATCTAAAATCAAATAATAAACCAAATAATCTAGGGAACACTCAGTTGAATTTCTCTACATAACTTTATCAGTAAGGTATCGTATCCCGTATCCTGGCCGCATTACCACGTTGACTGGCAATGTTAATACAAGCTCAGTAAAAGTTAAAGCCTATATTTGATCAGGACCGTCCGTGCCATAACGATTTAACTTGAGATTCTGTAATAATGAAATAACACAACGGTCTAGAATACAGTTTGATTGGAAAACTTACTTTGTTTAATTTGAATCCACTTCCACCGTTGGAGTGTTTGGTTTGTAGCTGTACTTAGTTCCCTGAAGTAGCTCCGTGATCGAAACCAACGCTAACGAAGCTTCGCAATACAAATTTGGAAGCGATCAAATTTCATAAAAACAGGAAAGAAGGAGCGGAAATGCGAAATAACGAAAACAAACGTGCCTTCATTAGGACTAATGAACCCCGGCACATATATATAGCTAGCTATAGGTTCTACCTATAGTACATATATGTATAGGAAGCGGTTGAAGAGGTCTCGCGTCGGAGCATTAATTACGAACACGGCACAACAATGCGGCTCCGATTCCAGCTCAATAATACATCGCCGAGCAAGTTTGGTTTAATAACAGCCCGCTCCAATGACAGCGGTTTACTTTACACTCAATTAGTGGAGCATCACACGCGCCCCCCCGCCCCCCTCTAACTCATCCAGTCGTCAGTTGTTCCCAGCGAGTTCCTTAAATGCTCTCGGAAACAAATCGCTTGCACTGAATTCGCATTAAATTATGGTGAAATGTGTTATGCGTATGAAATATTAAACAGCGAAGCGAGGAACGCGCCCTGAGGCGCGCCCGCTCGGGAAATTGTTTAGACAAGAGTTCGTAACGCGATTACCAGAAGGTGCCATTAAATTCGTGCCGCGAAATGATTCGATAAACACACAGAGTAGGTCTCTCTGGGTGCCGCTATTTCTGTGCGAGATTGCCATTGTTAGAGAGCAGCTCCAGTGTCAAAAGCTTTCGTCCGTACGGAGTGGTCCCGGGAGATATCTTAATTTAGGGAACCGGTTGCCGTTTTCCGCAAACGTGACTAAGTGTGAGATGCGCTATCGACGGGCGAATCTCTCCAATTACAATGGTCGTTCTAATCTCGACGTGGTATTTATTTAAAGCACCAATAAGGAGCCGGTCACGTTTTTATTGGCCAGATTTGTCCATTCAAGTCTGCGATAAGCCCCGCCATTAATTAGGCATAATTTATTTACTCGTGTGTCGTTGCCAAGATCCGGGCAATGTTTACTAGCTGAGATCTATGAATGCATTATTAGTTTTTATATCTGTCGCTGTTTGGGGAAAGCGAAAGTCGTGAAACGTGTATCGAGCGATAAGTCATTTGTGTGATATAGCGGTAGTTGTGTACATATCTGCGAGCGCGTGGCGCGGGGCATTATGTGATATAGCGGTAGTTGTGTACATATCTGCGAGCGCGTGGCGCGGGGCATTATGTGATATAGCGGTAGTTGTGTACATATCTGCGAGCGCGTGGCGCGGGGCATTATGTGATATAGCGGTAGTTGTGTACATATCTGCGAGCGCGTGGCGCGGGGCATTATGTGATATAGCGGTAGTTGTGTACATATCTGCGAGCGCGTGGCGCGGGCCATTATGTGATATAGCGGTAGTTGTGTACATATCTGCGAGCGCGTGGCGCGGGGCATTATGTGATATAGCGGTAGTTGTGTACATATCTGCGAGCGCGTGGCGCGGGGCATTATGTGATATAGCGGTAGTTGTGTACATATCTGCGAGCGCGTGGCGCGGGCCATTATGTGATATAGCGGTAGTTGTGTACATATCTGCGAGCGCGTGGCGCGGGCCATTATGTGATATAGCGGTAGTTGTGTACATATCTGCGAGCGCGTGGCGCGGGGCATTATGTGATATAGCGGTAGTTGTGTACATATCTGCGAGCGCGTGGCGCGGGCCATTATGTGATATAGCGGTAGTTGTGTACATATCTGCGAGCGCGTGGCGCGGGGCATTATGTGATATAGCGGTAGTTGTGTACATATCTGCGAGCGCGTGGCGCGGGGCATTATGTGATATAGCGGTAGTTGTGTACATATCTGCGAGCGCGTGGCGCGGGGCATTATGAGCTTTATGGGCCATAACGCGGCTCCGGCCTTTAATTCCTTTTTTCCAACTACGTGAAAACAAAAATAAATCACGACATCGATGCCAGGGGAATGATCGAGGGACGCGCTGTGACGCGCTCTGCTGGAAACCTGAGTAAACATAAGCAACAACAC
This sequence comes from Macaria liturata, assembly GCA_964023185.1. NCBI lineage: Eukaryota > Metazoa > Arthropoda > Insecta > Lepidoptera > Geometridae > Macaria > Macaria liturata. The sequence goes on along the minus strand of OZ026815.1, from coordinate 1,419,197 downwards.
AGATGAACAAGGCAACATGGCGGGTTTTAGTACCTACTTGTACTAAGTGGGTACTTCATTTGATAAAAAGAAAGTACATATAAATAAAATGCGTGTTGTGTAATATGAAAAATACTAATTTAAGGTTTTGTAACACGATAAACGGAAGAAGGTTAGATAACTTTTAGTAGGTACAGTATTGGTACCTAGTATTGCAACAATGACAACAAGTAAATAAGTTAACATTCTGCATTTACTTTTAAGATAATCCACAAAAGTATATATCTTTAATATTTTGTGTACAAAATATAGGGAAATAACGAACGTAGAAGCGCTGATATTGAATTTATTTGAATAAAATGAGGCTACCGAGCTTTATTTGAAGTTGAGGGTTGTTTTAATCCTTACCCAAATAAAATATATGAATATTTCTATGCATTTCAGCTCACATTTTATTAAAAATACACATATTGGATCATTGCTGTCTAAGACATTGTTAAATGTTTGACACTGAATATGGAATCGTTTGAATCGAAATAGGATTTACCTATTCTTTTATATTGTCTATTTTCAGCGGTTATCCCATTCAAAATGATTCCTTGTGATAATAAAGCTTTAACTTCATTCCTCAAGCTATGACACCATATTTTTTTTTGAAGCAAAAATCGTTATTTCGATTGCTTTTCGTGTTTTACGATACATACTGATGTAACTCGTATGAAGACAATAACTCAGTGCCACCACATATTAATTCTTCCACAATAGCAGAGTAATGGCACCCCTATAACACCGCTATCTTCCGTTTATGGCCGAAATTTTCTTTATTACCTAACTTATGAATGGCCCGCGGCCCGCGAAAGCATTGCGTTCTGTTGCCGCCGACTAATTGATATACAGAACGCTTCTATAGAGCCAGGATTTGAGATAAATGTGTACATGAAAACACCATTATTTGAACTTATTTTACGCTGATTAATCAATTTACGTTTGAGAATAAATATAACGTTGCACCAACTTAAAATTATTTTTAACTTCAATTTACAATAGAAGACAAACATCAATATTACAATACAATACAAGTTTCAGTTCTATGTTCTTAAACGATATTATTATATGTATGATATAAAGACATGTAAAATGACGTGTCATATTATCTGGCTAGCTTCAAACAGTACGAGCTACCCGGTCTGTTACCATTCTATTACCTTCTTTATTGAAGGATGTATCATAAAAAACGGAATAATTAAATCTTCCTGAGCTCATCCTGTTGCGCCTGGGATTATTTAATTATACATTTTTTAAACGCGAGGGTGATCTTTTAAAACTGTCGTTTAAGAAGTTTTTTGCCGGATTTTTAAGTGGTTTTTGAGGAAAGGCGTGGCTTTAGGCGGAAAGGCACTCAAGTTTGAATAGAATTTTCATGAGTCTGGCTCGTAAACGCGCGGATGATGTATGGCCTTTCATTTTACTTTATCGAGATCATTTTCTTCACATTTGCTTTTTAAGTGCTTTGGGCTATAGAAACTGTTGTTAAGATGTTTATGGGGTAACGTTAACGAAGTTTTTTATAACATGGACTTTTTATGAGCATTGTTTGTGGCCCCAAAGTTGCAGTGCTGCGTCGGGACGTAGCAAGTAACGGCGTTTCATACACGTGCTCGAGTCATTAATCATTAGGTAAACTGATAAAAATATGGCTAAAATGAAAAAACCCGACTGAAAATTATGATATAATCCGCCCAAATTTATATATTTTGGTATGATCACACACGGGCTACAATTAATTACGATACTGCGTTGTTTCTTATCACCCAAGCAAAATATAAACATAAACAAAGCCCCATAAACACTCGAACGCGTAAACTAATAACAACAAAATGATACAAGATAAGCGATTAGTCAGCTCCTTCCCTTAAACATTAAATTTTACCACCACTCGATATTTACAGCCGGCGAAATTCAATAAACAATCAATCAAACTTCACGAGTCGATTCTCGCACATAATAACCCCCGACTAAAGACGTAAAGTCCTACTCTATAAGTAGTTGGCGAAGAGGAAAATCTTATAGATTGGTTTTATAAGCATCACATATACATATAACTGTGAACGTTTTCATTTCAGCTTTGGTACTTTTAACAGTACATCACTAAGTTTTCCGAAGCAAAATGTGGTTGAAGGTGGAAACTTAAAAAAAAATATATTATTATTTTTCGGTTATTATTTTTCTTTTTCCGGAAGGAAATTCTTCAAATCCAGAGTAGATAGGTTTCTCCTAGGCAAACGTGCAACATCTAAACTATAGTGGTGCTTAACATCAGGCAAGCTGTAGTCGAACGTTGGCTTATTCTGAAAAAAAACTCCCTCTATTGATTTTCGCTTTAGGTAATTGTAGTTTCTTCAATAAGACACCTAATTGCAGTTTGAGGTATACAATATTAGAGTGTAACAATACAGTAAGTTAATTAAATATGTACCTACTTCGAAATATGAGTACCCAATCTAAAAAAATATGAAGTAAATTGTGTTTATTGTTTTATATAACCAATCAACAAAATACTAGATCAACGCTAGGCAGCTATTCAGTAGTCGTTCGACAATAAACCGATTCGAAAGCGCTTGTCGAGTGCCCTCAAATTTATTATCTCCCCTTTGGTCGTCATAAATAGTTTCTATCGATCTATATAGGTTCGCGCCGTAAACATGTCAAATACGGCTAGCAAGAAAACTAGTAACAGTAAAAACTAACTACAAAACGGCGCTTTGCGGAATTTATACTAGATGTAATTAAGTAACAAATATAGCAATTCCGGATTGATTACTATTGAGGTGTCTAAGTGGTTCTAATAATGAGGAATTCCATTACAAAAGAATATTAGTAAAAAGGCATGTATACCCTGCATAAAATCACCAATCTCCTTTGTTACAGTTTGTTATATCCGAGATATCGCCACAGTGTCGTTTGTACAGGTGTCGCTTCAGGTGACATATTGATCAAATGTCAACTGTCAAGTGTAAAAAAACCACTTCAAACGAACTTTTCACCATTGTGTACAACTTTTGTATAATAAAACATAAACAAACAAAGCTATATCTATGAGGCCGAGTAACAAAGTAGAAAAATCCAACATAATTGTCCATCGCCGGACGTACTCGTATCTCGACCGGTTCAGTTTACGATCGCTCGTAAATCACGCACTATCTGAGATCGTTCACTCGTTATCAGAATAGGACCCCGCCAGTAGCTTGATGGAGCAGAATACCTGCTTTAGATACACGTTACCTAGTATGGGGCTGTGTGAATCGATATAGAAAATTTTGTACTAAGAAGTAGGTACATGCACTACATGCAACATAATTTAAAGCCAGTAAATTGAACAAAGATTCTTGTGATAAGAGAATTGAAAATTTAGATATTATTATATTCTAACTTGACTTGACCCTAAAAGAGTACAAAAAATACTGTCTAAAATGTTTGGAAATTCACAACTTTTTTTTCATAACTTTTTCATTCACATGGTCACTATCTATGTATGTATACAGAGGAGTAATCTTCACTTCCTCCTAAATAATTCATACTAGCCGTGGCCTTCCAGGAGAGTAGCATCGCCAATGGCGCAGCTTATTGCTAACTTCACTTCAAATATTCTATCGAAACTTCCGCCAAAGCTACACGTTTTGTATGGAATTGGCTTGTGTTTGCTCGTATGAGTTATGTATCAATACTTTATTGAATGCCCATAGTCTATAAGGATATAAAAATAAATAAGTTTGAGAGTTCATATGATGATCTCTTTTACTGCTTTCTTACCAAGGTGGCCTGGAAGAGATCACTCTGGGTGATAAGGCCGCCCTCTACTTACATCTTTAGATTAAGCCTTTTGTTTTGTTGAATTGTATTGTACAGCAAGGTTATGCTTGTAATTAGAATAATAATGGATATTAAATGCTCGTAAATATAACTAATAAGTTATTATACCTACTATTTCTTTGTCGTACAATTAAAACTTGAAATTTATTTAAAGTTTGAAGCCAGAGGAGCGCTGTGGACATTTTTCTAGGCAAGAGCCGGAACGAGGTAGTTTTTTAACGTCAGCAAAGTTTGTAAAACTTGTCGGTCGCTTGTCTTGGATATAATGAATTTGAAAATATGCTCTGTTCTTCGCTTCTTGATATAAAATAAGTAGAAGACAAACATAGTATGAAACAAGATAGTTCAAGTATGAAGTTCATTTGTGTTTTTCTGTCTACTACTCTGGCTTGGCTTCCGTTTACAATGATGCTTAAAGTTTTGCGTTTTCGAACTTTTGGCTATGATGCTATAATAAATTAACTATCACCTACATAATTATGATATCCGAACTAGATCGGTCATCATTACATAAACTCTTTAATTGTATCAAATGAAATCTTCCTAATTAAGACATTAATTCTGAAAATAAAAACCAGCGTTGTCATGCGTAATTAAAAACGCACTGTCTCCATTTTTTGGGGTCCTTTTCTGGAGATTGTTTATGGCATTGCATAAACAATATTAGCCAAAGACACCTAATTATTTAACTTAGTTAAAAATGCAATATGATTGTATCTTTATTGTACACTACAATTACAAGTAACGATTTTAAAATAAAAATACTTAATACATACATAAAAAAAATATACAAATAGGTTGTTTTATAGCATAGAAAAATTTCAATTGAGCAACCTAGGCAACAAAAAAAAACTATAACCGTCCTATACGAAAGAAAAACAGAGTTTAATTCTATCACATACTGATAAGATGACTTAATTTCTATAGCGTGGTATTTCTAAAAACAATGTTACTGAACTGACTTGAGGATCATGAGGTTCTAATGTAATTGACTCGTGACGAAATTTTTTAATGAGTCGTCGTTTTGGTATAATGCCATTGCAAATCCGTTAGATTTTTCCTCGCGTACCCCTAATTAGGATTGGTAGTGATATTTATGTGAGGTTCTCGGGGCCAGAGGCCGGACTTGCTGATGCCTCTAGTGGGACACAATGGAAGGCAGTGATGGAACTTGTGACATTTTGCCAAGAAAATATGAAGTAAATAAAGTATCCTTGCTGGTTGTATCCGTTTCCGTTATCCAGATGGACTCCTATTAAGCATTGGATGGAAATTAAACATATTCAAAACTAAACAATTTAAAAAATAAACACACGCCTGTGTGGCTTTTAAATGACAACATGTTTTAATAGAAATAAAGTCGTTTAATCCAAACCAACCAAAACTCTGACAATAACTGGTAAAAGGTGAATACAACATTGAATTTAATTCGTTATTTCGTTAGTTCATTATTTACTTTTGTCTCATAACTCTATTAAAACTGCATTTATAAAATTACAAACTTGTCTCAAACTAAGCTACTGTAAGGGTCAGTCCACTGCTGCTCCAGCAAGCAGGCTGTAGGTTAATTATGGCGGTGATTAATACCAGCGCGTAGATTAGGATGCGGTGAGAACTGCCCTTATAAATGGAAGGCTGTAGGAGGCTCTCTGAAGCTGGTGGTCTGCTGGTAATCTGCACATCGAGTGGTATCAAGATAAACTAGATTTTGTGTATTTGTATGAATTACAGTGAGTAGTGACTTTTCATTAGTTTTTATCGTATAAATGGTTCCGTAGGTCGGATGACACGTTAAAATGTAGGTCTCGGCTGTTTGTCTAGTACGGTAGTCGTTAAGCATGTCAGAGGCCCTTACGGCGGCTTGATAAACTCTCGACACCAGAGTTGGCCACTCTCATTCGATAAGAAGAAGAAAAAGATCGTATGAGTCCGAGTAAAAGCTTCGTGCTTGTAATTTTTTTATGGTTGATATCGTTTGATTATTTCAATATACGAGTATACTACGTACTAACCACTTCCTTTCTTAGATGTTTATATGTAACACAAGTTTATATGTAAGAACGAAATAATAAAAAAAATACCTTGATAATAGTGCCTATTATTATCACACAGAAATACTTTACCTGAAAATAAATTGCACAAAGTTAAGGTAAGTAAGCAAATTGTATCTAAAGCTATAAAATGTTAAATGCCAGGTCTTTCAGCAATTCAATACCTAGTATTCCTAGTTATTCTACAACAAAGTCGACCTAAACTTCCATAATGATGGCTAGAACTTACAACTACAGCGGTTGTTAAATAAAGACAGACTCATTTCTGAACAAAGAGGAAAACTTGTTCTTGCGACGCAAGCGGTCGTTCACTTTCATCTAAAACCATCTGGGGCCAGAAGAGAAGTGAAAATAATTGTGGAATTGATGAAATTCCTAGTAGAAGAAATGAGAAAAATATCAACATCGACATATTTATAGATACCAATAAATATTAATTTAATTTTACTGATCCCTGCTAGGTTTGTTACCTGAAAAAGACCGCTCTAAACTACCTATATATGGTCACCATTCAAAACATCAAGTAAGGATTTTTATGTTTTATTTTCTATGTTTCTTATTATGCTGGTAGTGCTATCTATGTTTCTTATTATGCTGGTAGTGCCATCTATGTTTCTTATTATGCTGGTAGTGCTATCTATTTTGGGTTCTGAATAATAAGTCAGTAACGATATAATATAAAAAGTATTCCTTAACTAAATTACTTTGACGATGAAGATTCGACGCATCTTGCTCATCAAATGAAAATGTGTATATAATCCTCACATGTTTTTAAGAATAAAGTTCATCAAGTGTATATTTCAGCCCTCCACTGGCTCCCAATATAGGAAGGGTAGTTAATGCTTTAAATAAACATCACGCACGCCTACCCCCTGCGACTCTCTTAAGGTCAGACCTTACACTCTGTAAACAAAGGTTGAAATACACTAGACCAACTTGTATAAAGACTTAAAAAAAAATTAGATTTTTTTAAAAGAATATATTATGTAAGTAGAATTAATTGTCGTGCAAGTACGCTTAAGACATAGACATGTTGTTAAAGATGTATAAAAGTGTAAATAACATATTGCAGTGGTGGTTGTAAAACAGTAGTCTACTATCCACGTTCTAAGTTCTGGTTTGCAACACAATGTTTTCAGTCGTTATCTTTGCGCCATACCTATCTATATTTATGCAAAAAGACAGTGTACTCGTAGTTAAGCACTGAGTTTAGATAAACCACTTGACATTATTTTAAAACCATTAAGTAAACACTTGATGATTTCTATTGAGAGACGTATACTTTCGAGACGAATGGAGAATCTTCTCCTTTTATTGAAGTAAGTTAAAAAAGATAATTTGCTCCTCCCGGTGCGTTCCAACCACCGAGGAGCTGCCAATACCCCTTTGCACAATACAAGTACATGCGAAAGGTTTCCTGCGCTGTAATAGATCACCGCTGACTTCGGCCTCTTACGCAGGTTCTCAAACTTGTACCCGTAGCGTATGTATTCGTATATGGGTTCATTTCTCTGTGCTTTTGAGTGATGAAGTTACAATGTGTGTCCAAATTTGATGTGTCTTAGTAGGTGTTTTCATGACAATAATTTGAATCAATAGGGTATAATCAAACATGTGATTATTCATCCTATTTAAACACGTAGCTGCCATTTCTCATCTTATTGTAATGCATAAGATCGACAAAAATATGACATATATTTAAATTTGGTACTGTATGTATTATTATAAATGCCAAAATTTCTTAATATGTTAAGATATAACACAGTAGTATTATGTTTACACATTTTCTGGCTACATTATCACACTTTTCAAGCACTTGTAAGTATATAAAGTACCCCTTTAATTCCACATCTCTGCTCCCGAGTCCAAAGGTCCCAGATGAAGAACCCCTGCGCTAAAGTATAAGTTATTTATTTGGCGTCGATTCGGTTCGACATTGAGCGATCGGATCGCGAGCGAAGCAGGGACACAAGTGCGGGATGTGCGCCAAAGGGCCTTTCCTAGTTTTTTCTACATAGCAACATTGGACTAGTGGGCTTTCCATTTCAATCTTACGAAAGCCGTATTCAAGAACGCGAGTGAAAAATACTGTAAATAAACACGCCAAAGTTACCTCATTTTTACCGAATAAAATATGCTGTGGGGATATCATTCAAAAATGTTATTTAAAAGCAAACAAATAATGTTATTGATTTTGTTTTATATGTTTGTGACAATACAGAATTATCTATCTATCATAAATATTTGTAGCAGGTTTTTTGTGGGTTCTATCACTTAACATTGTCTATATCAATCTTGATATTTGCTAAATATATTGATAAAACTAACTATATAAAAAATCAAGTAAATAGAATAAAAGGTTGCCATGAAAAGTAAAATCTGCGTATCTACTCAAAATCCTTTCTGCTATTTCAAAAACACGTAAACATATAATTTATTTCAATCCATCACGTTGCCAGTATTTAAATTAAAAACTAATTACGACGATGTTGCCAGTACCGCCTATACGACGTCGGTAAAGCAGCACTGCTGTCAGTATCAATTTGCCGTTACCTTGAAACGACTAAATGACGTCACGGCCAATTTCACAAATTGCTCTTTTCACTCGCAAATGTAGCAAACTTCTGACATTATAACTGTTGCCATGTTATAATATAATAGGTGCCAGTTTTATGAGTAATGATTTCCAGGTTTTTAACTAGTTGTGTCTACTATTTTTGTCTATTCATAGCAATTTTATCAATATGAATTGATATTCATATCGGTTCTTTCTGCGAATCAAAAATTTACGAACAAGACAAATGTAAAGATACAAACATTTAAGAATTTATTTGAACATTCAAAAGTTTATAGCTAACACAATCCGTGCTAAATGTTAAAAAATAACAAAAACAAAACAAAAACGCGCGAGTTGTTCTTAGAAATTAATTAAAAAAGAAACACTCGGAAACTCATAAATCACGAATATTAATCGCCATCTTGAAAACTTGACAAAAGTGAAAATATTCAGAAAGGAAATAAATACGCGGTAAGTTTCGTCGGAGGCAATATTTCACGCGATTTTGGACAAGCTATGTGGTTGCATGACGTATGAATGTATTGTACTACATGTGTTAGGGCTTTGTCACACAAAAGCATTAGAATAGAACACAACGAGAATGCCATAAACTTACAATAGTAAAAATATATATGTGAAAACATATATATTATGTATATTTTGGTTAACCTTGGAATAGGGAAAAAGTGGCATGTTTAGTATTTGGTACTAAGTATATGCTACGTCTATAGTATCTGTTTATTTATTGAGCCAAGATTCATTCATATCCATACATTGTCTACTGATATTTCTATTATTATCTATTTGGTATTGATATAGAGAAGTTTTGTTACGTATTCTTTGAATCGCAAACGAACTTTAAAATCACGCATCGTTGAAATAGTGCCTGTAGATTAAGCTAGGAACATATTTTTATTATTTAAAAGTTATCGTGCTTGTCTATGAATAGCTCCTACTAAACAACGTAAGCAAACCTTTACCAAAAAGTTAATTCATCAAATGCATGCGTGTTCCACGCACAGTTGAGGCCACGCGTGTGTTGCCAGTATATTATGCTGTCAATAATGGGGAACAAATTGCAGTTGAGAACTTTTACGCCATTTGGTTAGACGAGGTGGGTGAATGCAATTGGAAGAAAGCAGAGGGGAGATTTCGTAGAAGTTTTTGTTCTTAGAAGTCTATCTTAGACTGTACTGGAGATTTCAGATAGGTTATATTCTAAAGTAGTAAGTAGATATTTGGTGCAAAAAGACAAAAACCTTGTTAACAGGAGTAAAAAAATAATTCTGTTTTAGTGAATAGGTTTGCTTATTCAAATTAAAAGCCAGAGTATATTTTGTGGCAAAACTTAGTTAACTAAAAACGTAGTTCTTTGTGTTTATAAGTAATAGGAGGACACATTAGTCATAACTAGTAAGCAATATTTTTGTAGATATAATTAAGAAAAAGTATTCCAAAGAAAAGTTTATCATTGTAGCGTATAATAAGTACTACATAATATAAAGATAATAAGTACATATATCTACATATATGGACTATGAAATGGTTTAGACACTTGATAATAGTAAAATTAAATTAGACCTAGGTTCAAATAGGTTTTAATTAAACTGGTACTAATTTAGACACATAAAACGCTGCTTTAATCACCTAGTTATGAGCAAAGCTGTGCTTCAGGTTTAACATAATTAATACTAATGGTCGCAATAATGCCACATTTAACACAAATAATGCAAATAAACTCAAATAATAATAATTAAAGTATATGTCTATGTATAAGGCTTATTCATTTAAATTTTTGAGTTGATATTAGAGGCACTAATTTAATATTTTCACTTTAAAATTTACAGTTAACTAGAGTAAAGCATTATCATATTGCTTTAACATTAAAATTAAATCAATCGCTTTGAAACTTCTTGCTTAAAAGTGCTTCAAGGTAAAAGTACAAATCACTCCATTTATTGCAACAACATATTCATTAAGATTCATCCTCTATTTACATCCATCATTACTCCATAATCTGAACGTTTATTATTTACCCGGTTGCTATCTAAGGACATTTAGAGCATCCAACCCGCATTTCGGATCGTAAGTTTGCCGATTAACACCCCCCTACACCCCACCCCCTCGCGGAAATTGTAAATCTTGATGTAGCCTGGCCGTGGATTTATTATGCCATTACATAGCCAAAAGGGGCAAATTGATAATTATTTTTCTAGCTACGCAAATACTCGTAAATTACAGGTGCTTTAGCGCTCGGTTACATTGCAAGGAACATTTTACAAGAGGTACTTGGTATTTACGTACAAGATATCGATTGGAATAGATAGCGCAGTATGCATTTTTTAAACTTGTAAAGTAAAATGTCTATTTGTATTTTATTAAAGTATGTGTCTATTAATTTCATAATGCTTATTCTGTAGTGCAGTACAGTTAAGTTTAGGTACCATCCTAAAAGGTTTTTGCATTTGCATTAACTAGCAAAGAATAAAATTCAGTACAGTTACAACTTTGTATTAAAAAATTTAAGTAATCGCACATTATTACTGGAACACTTAAAACATACTTTCATGTCATGAACCAATCAATTCAAATGGCAAATTAATGATAATAATGCATTAGGCAGGCTGTAGTCAAACGTAAACCTATCCCACGTAAAATAATAATAATAATAATTATGTACTACCTATGAGTTAATTTTTATTAAGTGCTAAACCTGCACTATGGTTGTTTTAAATTAAACTTTTTATTGGAAAATGAGCGAAAATAATCACGACCGGCAGGATTCGAACCTGCGTATTTCGGATTACCGTCCCGAACGCCTTAACCACTAGGCTACGGTCTACTAACTGCCAGGCGCGAAAATCCACACTCATTTCCATACACTTCAGACTGAGCGGCTGATGGCGCCACTTGTGCTGTCAGAATATGTCTAACAAGCACTCATATCGATGTACTATGGACACCTGATATGACGAGAAATGGGCCTTTCGCGTTTTAATTATGAGTTAATTTTTATTAAGTGCTAAACCTGCACTATGGTTGTTTTAAATTAAACTTTTTATTGGAAAATGAGCGAAAATAATCACGACCGGCAGGATTCGAACCTGCGTATTTCGGATTACCGTCCCGAACGCCTTAACCACTAGGCTACGGTCTACTAACTGCCAGGCGCGAAAATCCACACTCATTTCCATACACTTCAGACTGAGCGGCTGATGGCGCCACTTGTGCTGTCAGAATATGTCTAACAAGCACTCATATCGATGTACTATGGACACCTGATATGACGAGAAATGGGCCTTTCGCGTTTTAATTATGAGTTAATTTTTATTAAGTGCTAAACCTGCACTATGGTTGTTTTAAATTAAACTTTTTATTGGAAAATGAGCGAAAATAATCACGACCGGCAGGATTCGAACCTGCGTATTTCGGATTACCGTCCCGAACGCCTTAACCACTAGGCTACGGTCTACTAACTGCCAGGCGCGAAAATCCACACTCATTTCCATACACTTCAGACTGAGCGGCTGATGGCAACCAACCATACAACCATAGTGCAGGTTTAGCACTTAATAAAAATTAACTCATAATTAAAACGCGAAAGGCCCATTTCTCGTCATATCAGGTGTCCATAGTACATCGATATGAGTGCTTTGTTAGACATATTCTGACAGCACAAGTGGCGCCATCAGCCGCTCAGTCTGAAGTGTATGGAAATGAGTGTGGATTTTCGCGCCTGGCAGTTAGTAGACCGTAGCCTAGTGGTTAAGGCGTTCGGGACGGTAATCCGAAATACGCAGGTTCGAATCCTGCCGGTCGTGATTATTTTCGCTCATTTTCCAATAAAAAGTTTAATTTATGTACTACCTACCACAAAATCATTGTAAAGTGTTGTATTGTATGTATAGTGTATAGCAAAACGTCAATTTGTAATTAACTTTAACAATTGCATATGGCACAAAACTCAGATATTCCCATCAAATACAGATATCCCAACACTGAGTAATTCTGGGAATACGCGCCAAAGCTTGTGGAGGGAATTCCACGTGAATTCAATATCGACATTTAGCAATAGCTGATATTATTCGCTAACTAAATCCCTTTGTGCCGCGACGCCCCTTAGTCAGGGGAAATAGCAAAGCTGGTGGAGAGAGACACGTCTGGCTCAGGCTTTTGGACAACAAAATGTGACGTTTTTATGTTATTTAAAGCTTTATTATTTAAAGTTCTCCAAACAAATAATAATATGGCGTCGTGAATTTCAAAAAATCGAGAAGTAAATATATTTTTACTAGTTTGTTACTAATATGTACAATTGTACATACATCGTTCTCTTTGTTTCATACTTTTGGACAAGTTTACCTACATTTACGTGATTATGAATGCAATATGTGCATGCATTGGGCAGAAGTACTGTCAATGTATGCAATGAATGGCTCCATTAAAACTTAAATGAAGCTTGTAATAAGCTTCATTTTAAATTTTATTGGAGCTGAACCTGATTCTCAATTATATTAGTAACTTTTGCATGTCTTTTAATCTGACAAATCTAGTCCCAAATAACCCCCCTTTCAGGGATGCACCAATCAGGCGTCAGTTCTCCCTCTGCATGCGCTGTGGCGCTCGAATGCTGAAATTCAATATGTCAGCCTGTGTCCGGCCGAGCCGCTCTAATTGAATACTACATGTCCGAGCTGGGCCGGGTTTAAAGGACCGAGATATCAGTTGGATGGTAGAGGTGACATAACACTATCCTAATTCAAACTAACTTTATTTATGTATATAATCTATCTCTTTCTATTAATAAATAGTTTTACTAGCTTTTTAGCTTAGTTGGTAGTGGCTCTGCCTTCTAATCTAGGGTTGCGGGTTCAATTCCCGCATGACACAAGTAACTAAGGATTTTAAAATCTATAATTACGTGTGTTGATTCTGGTTGTTTCTATCTTCTTTAAATATAAAAATGAATTGCCGTTCGTTAGTCTCACTAAAACTCGAGAACGGCTGAACGGATTTATCTTATCTTAGTCTTGAAATGTTCGTGGAGGTCTGGGGAAGGTTTAAAAGAGAAAAAAAAATTAATTTAATTTATACAAAAGTTTAGGTCTTTTATTTATCGATTGAGGCAGTACGAAGTCTGCCGGGACAGCTAGTGTATAATAAGTTTGTATTTACAAAACAAAAGCATATAAGTTTTATCCGTTATCTAATATCCACGATACAAATGTTTGCTTGGTGTGAGGCTAAATAGCGCCGTGTGCAAAAATCCAGAATATTTATAGATTTAGAAGTCAAAGCAACTACCAACTAAGCTAACGGGGCAGTCAAATGTGTTGTTCCTTTCTACCTGTTTTAAACAATCTGTGTTAAAAGCTATAGTCAGTTGGGTAGTGGCAGCTAAATCGGAAATACTTGGTGACGTGAGGCGAGAACATTGACAGAGGCGCGGAACTAATTAACAACATGGGACTTGCTATGGACGATTTTTTTATTTTATTGTTGTGCCATAAAGGGTTTATTGGGTAACGATTGACTACATTGAAAATGTAAGTAATTATTACGTGCTTACCAACACTTAAAAATTAGCAAAACTTCCAATATTTCATTCTCAAAGTTATGTAAGGGTATGCTTTTTATTGTGTTATTGAATTAATATTGTATTGATATTTGGTGGTTCACTGCGTTGGGTTTTTCCTTGAAATATGGCTGTAGCTGTTAAATATCGAGCGATATTTCTTAATCTTATACTTCAATTCTTACTCAATTCTGTAGAACTGATTGCAAATATGAATTACGACTGCAAATACGCTCATAGATCCTAAAATTACTAACATGCAATAATCCAACACCAGTACAAAGGAAACAAACCGCGATAAGAACAATTTCGCCTTCACCACCACTTATCAAGTAAAGAAACAACTGCAAAACCTAGAATTAACTAATAAACTACGTCGGAACCCTTCCTTAACACACAGCGAAACATGTGGGCTATGAATTTACGTGAAATTATGAAAATAAGTGCCACAAATCACAGCCCAGGCCGGTAATAGCTTTTTTAGCATTCAACACTTTAAACATTAATTTCGCATGCAAAACCGGCGGCGGGAGCTAGCTAGTACCTAGTGGCCGGGAAATGGGGGAACAAGGCATTTAGAACAGTATGGACCAGATGTTGCGTCATTTTTTATAAAAAAAATACCAACTGAACATCTCACGATACTCAAGTACAAATATTTCAACAAACAATTACAGAAACCGATTGAATGTTTGCTTTTAACCGACTTCATTAGAGTTTTTTTAGTTTTGATATTGAGTATCAACGCAGCTGATTAATATGGTTTATTTATATCGCAGCATATTAGTTACCAATTTTTTTAAAGAACTCAAACGTTCGTGAAGTATAGACAAAAACCCCATTGCAACAAATGCACATCAGTCTTAACTATTGTCTGTCCGCTAACATCGTAACTTAACTAAATAAACTTATCATTAAGTACGTTATTTACGTTAAGTATGTTTGTTTTTTTGCTAACATTAACCCACATCAGCAAACAGAGAACCACCCTTACTGCTTCATAGTTGTACGTGTACGTCCGGCGGCTTGCGAGCGAAGCGGACATGACCGATGGCCGGAGCCGGACGCGGCGCATTCGTCACCACCCATTGTGCGCGCCGGCACCTAGTGTGCACCACACTGCCTGCTGGAGCTGTGTGCTGTATTGTACCACACAAATACACTGAAATATCTACCTACTACATATAATTGTAGCATAAATAAAATAGTAGTACTAAAGTAAAGTATCCGCCCTTGAGTTCAGATCTTGGATAGAATCAAGAACCTATCACGGTTTGTGAGAGACGCTACAACATACTAGTACTAGTACATTCGTCACCACACCACCATTGTGCGCGCCAGCACCCACTGTACACCACACTGCCTGCTGGAGCTGTGTGCTGTATTGTACCACACAAACAATCTAGAGTAAATATTATAATTGTAGCAATAGTAAAGTAAAGTGTATTGCAATACACTTGAAACACACGATTAAAAAAGTTATCGTAAACGGATACTTGGATAGCTCCAAAAACGGTTTAACACAAAAAACTAAATTAAGTATATTTTAATACAGGTGTTTAACAGCATTTTCTACAAAATAGGCCTTCTTATTTCCACGGAAAAGATGAAGATACACTTTATATTGTAGGCTGTGCTGTTCGTCATGTGCACACATGTAGGTACATTGTATAAAAACCGTTAAAAAACAACGAATGTTCTTGGAGCGAATTTAAAACTCTATAAATATTAGTATGTCAAAAAGCTATTATATTCACATATGTATAAAAACTCATTTTAAAACTTCTTTACCATGTTGTCAAAACAATGATTTACGAATTTAATTTCCTGAAAGTCCCAAAAAGAGTAAACCGATAAAGCATTGTAAAAACTATTAGTTTTGCACATCACATTAAACGTGTCGTAGTCACACCAGAGATATGAGGCGAGTGTAGACCATAGTACTCATATACGCCTAATAAACGAATTAGTATTTTTAGATCCCAAAACTATTACTTTAACTATTAGTTACTGGGACAAAAACAGATTGGTTACATCTATATTTTTCGATCTTGAAAACTTTATATTTTTTATTTCCTAAAACCATAAGTCACAAAGATACATATACATTGGTCCTATCAGCTGCAGTCGTATATCATACTGTTTGTACCAGATTTGTCACTTGCATTTATTTGTAGCATGTATTAGGAGGAATGAAATAAATAAATAATTTGTATTTTTACAAGTAGGTAGAAGATGGATCAGACAGGCTGGAGACCGTACTATGTGGCACGTTGGAGAGGAGGCCTATACTCAGCAGTAGGTGAACACGCAATGACATGATGATGATGATGATGTATTTGAATAAAATATCTGCTCAAACGAACAAAACAGCTAAGAAATAACAGAAAGACTACAACAACTAACAACTAAACCAGGAATATATGTGGCATATGTAATGAAGTGTCTATGTGGTGGAATGTTCTTTGAAGCGAGTTATAACTCACGGGACTGTGTTTTTGCTGACCGAACAAATAGTAGTATTTGTAACTGTCATGCAAAATGTATTATTATGACCAAATCTGTAATAGTGGGGAAAATATTGCCAGAATGGAAGCGGTGATAATCTTTTTGTGGAAACATTTTTGTATTTCCGTTAGACAACAGCAATATGTGTGTTTATGTTTGCGTGTTTATGTATGCGATATGTGTTTATGTAGATTATGTATAGGTAAATACTGGGTAAACTAGGTAAGGTTATGTAATCTCTCCTTGATATGAATATTGCTGTGATTTCATTAGAAAATTCAGTTTGGAACGCCATTACTCGTATGTATTAGTAACTTTAAAATTATTATTTGGTCTATTACGTAAACAAGTTATTTTTTGTGAGTGATATCTTGTATTCATAAATAGCGACAAAAACGTTTATTTGTGGTTTTAGCTGAAACACAAGATTATATATTTATTTTATTATTTTGCAAATAAAATGGATTAGTTTGCTATCCAATACAGTTGGTTATTATGTTCTATTGTAGCAAATCTATAATAAATTATATATATATAATATTATAAAGCTGAAGAGTTTGTTTGTTTGAATGCGCTAATCTCAGAAACTACTGATGCGAATTGAAAAAATATTTTTGTGTTGAATAGACCATTTATCGAGGAAGGTTTTAGGCTATATAACATCACGCTGCAACTAATAGAAGCCAAGAAACAATGGAAAATGTGGAAAAAGCGGGGAAAATTATTCATCTTTAAGTTCTTCCGTTGCGTGCGCAGCAAAAACGGTTCAGATATCAAAATAATATGTATGAAAGTATTATTTCTCTTGAAATTATCTAACAAAATATCAGCGACAGTATATGTCTATCTTTTAAGATTAACTCATTAGAACCGTTTTTAAGGTAATAACTATTCCACGCGGACGAAGTCGCGGGCACATCTAGTTAACTCATAACTTATATTTATGATTGGAATGGATTCATCTAAAATGTGAAGCTATTCAGAGTTCTGTAATCGGTCATATTTGACACGTTCATGAATGAATGATATCGGATAATAGGGTAATTCTTGCCTAAACGTGGGTTCGACGGGACTTGGGAATATAATCAAACGTTTGACACAAGTCAG
This sequence comes from Macaria liturata, assembly GCA_964023185.1. NCBI lineage: Eukaryota > Metazoa > Arthropoda > Insecta > Lepidoptera > Geometridae > Macaria > Macaria liturata. Next base: position 1,401,550 of record OZ026815.1, on the reverse strand, counting down.
TCGTGACCGGCAGATGTCTTAAATATTGGACTTTAAGACAAGAAAATGTTTAACCAAAGTTAAGGTTCGTCAAGTTTTCGCTTATGTTGTTCGCATACAAAATATTTTTAGATGACATGATTGCTTAATCTAAGTACTACAAACATATAAGAACGTCGTTCTAAATAACGTAAAATTACGAGACTACTTTTGATCAGACAAGAATGATGTTTTTTTTCTTATTAAAAAAATGTTTTATCCAAAATAAAGTACATATACATAAAGTACTGTAAGATGAATATTTTTATGTACATTAGATTTCACTAAAAGGAAGCAGTTGTCAAGACATAAAGAAGCCTACGAGAAACAAACTCAATATGCAAATAGTATACATTTATCATAGTAATATAGTAGGTATACAGGTACCTGAGAGTGTTTCAGTGACAAGACACTTAACGTTGCTACCTGGAAGTGAGTGCAGAAAGAAAAACACATTGGTTTGTGACACTTATTATAATAGTGGAGTATATAAGATTTTGATTTACGTTGGGTTTTGAAATTATATACTTTTTAATGTCATTTTAGTTGGGATTGATTTCACATACGTGGTATTGTCGTGCTTGTGTCATTGTGCAGTTGGAAAAAGCTTTTACTGATGCCAAACCATTCCAAAATTTCATTATTATATTCAATGTTGGGGAGAAAATACGGGAAGAAAATTTGGACATATTTATAGTACTTAATAAGACATCGTATTAGTCAATGGCAATGACGCATTAAATTATATGTAGTTTATGTAAGCAGTAGGTATAACTACTCTCTTAAAGGGAACAACTTACAACATACATAAGTCACTGTTCAAAAATCTCCGCGTGAGCCAACAAGACGTTGTACAAATCTACTAAAAACGAAGGCAAACTTACTGTTTGTTCCGTGTACTGTAAAGTCTCCAGCCTCCCCTCTCTCCTCCAGGATCCTGCGAGCAATGGCTGCGGGGGGAGGGGGTCGGAAGCTGAGGGCCGGAAACAGCGTCGGCCGGAAGCGCACGAACCCTTTGCCACAGCCCTTTGTTTATCGAAGGTTTTCTCACAACTATTACGCAAAACGGGAACCGGATGTTGTGTGCCTGACACCAGTTCCAAATCCAAAAGATAATGAGATAACTTTTTTTGCGGATAGTCAGAGATTTTAGACAATTTTTTTTCGAAAACTCTTTCCACCCGCTAAATGTCAGTGAATTAGGTATTCAAAGTTGTTTCTTTCCATATTTTTCCGGGATTTTGACTCGTTCAAATGTCACTGACCCTTAAGCGTGAAATTTTCAAGGGAAAAACATCAAGAACCTTGTTTTGGCCGAGACTTAATTAAATTCTGAAATCCTTTTCGTGCTTAAGGTAAGTAAATACGATTATTTGAATTGCGCGAGTTTCGAGCTGGAGAGAAGTTTGACGGGAATACTAACTAATTATGTTTTTGGGTGAAAAATAGAAATAGGAGTAACTTTCTGAAATACCACTAAATATATAAATATCTTGAGAAAAATATGAAAAAATAAACAATAAATCCGTCACGAAAATGAGTAAAAACGAAACCGAATTTCATGGCTGCATCATGTTTTTTTAAAATCAGCAGCGGTAATATATACTCTTGAATGATAAGTTCGACTTTTAATTCTGTTACATAGATTGATTACACTCAGATCGAATCCAATTCTGACAAGATCATAAACTAGACACTGAATTGAGTACCAACTAGTAAAACAATTACAAAATAGCCCCAATAATAAGTACCATTATCAGCGTGCAATTTCTTTACTAATATTCGCCGAGTGTTTACCAAGCCGGCGACGCTGGCTGGACGCCCGCTGCTTATTTTCAATTGTATTATTATGCCAAATGTGTCGTGTGTTGAGCATAATAGTGTGTGTTTAAGGATGGTGTAGTACTGGGTATTCATATAAATTTAAGTTTTTTCTCTGTATGTATGGGACGTTATTTTCAAAGTTGAAGTTTTTGGTGATGTAATAAAATGTTCCTATTATAGATATAGTTTATTTATATGTCATCTTAGTCTAAGTTGAAAACAATCAAGCTTCAAGAAGTAAAATGCTAACGACCAGCAAATATACGTCGCATATTACAAATTAAGCAAATATTATACAAAAAGGTTGCTAATACGAATAAGTTATATTCGCATTAGCAACCTTTTGTATTTGCTTAGCCAGGCAAATAAATATAAAACACATAAATCTATTATAAGAATCTATCGCAACTTATCACAACATGACAATGTGATTTGAAACATATTTCTGCGTATTACTACAAAATGTATGCATTGTATGTTGTTTAATACACGTTTGTACTACATTCCTTTCATAACAGCCCCGTGTTAACTTCAATACGTAAAACGGAGTGTTTTCGAGGATATTGGAGTTTTTAGTGTCGTTTACAGTAGCGGCTATTGAAGAGACCCCTACTTTGCAGATTACGATCGAACCGACATCTTTGTAAGTACAATTTAGAGTAAATCCGTATTTGTTTGAATATTAAAATACTAGGATTATTTTTAAATCTCTTAATAATTCTAAAAATTATCAGTATTTTTACTATTATTATTAAGAACCGGTTCCGTCCCACTTCTGGGCAAAGGCCTCTCTATCCTCTTTCCACTCATCTCTGTTTATTGCTTTGTGTGGCCAATATGAATGACAGTACTAGCGAACTGGAATGTTACTTTTACTTTTAATAACTTCCAAAACGCAAAGTTTGTGTATTAAAATAGAAATAGCTACAAAAACCAGCTACAAACATCATAAGAGAAATAAATATTGAGAAATGTATAGCATATTCAGAGACCCAACTCAGTTCTCTGTGTGATTACAGGCCAAATGAAATATTGCGAGCTTTGATTTCAAATTGAAAACTTCACACAAACAAACCCCTGATTATATGGCGCTTGATTACGTCAGCCGAAGCTTTGAAAGTTGTTCAAAATAAGCTCTGTATCTAAATTTTTTTTATACTGGGTAAAAGTAACCAAGATACGTTGGTAGGAAAAATACTTCAAAGTAATAAACACATTTTTCATGCCACTTGTGGCGTTTGAATACTCTCGACACCAGATGTCGACACATTTACACGAACTAAATTTCACCACCACTACTAATCTTGATACGCTCGTATGCTGTTTGATTATAGAGGGCGCGCATTCATCTAGTTAGCGCTTTTAGCCAGTGGTATTGTTACTTACCAAATAGCCTTTTATATGAAAAATAGAAAGGCTATTTGATTGTTACTTACATGGTTCAGTAATTCTGACACAACTTTACATATTACTAGATTAATTCTGATAAGTTTACATAATATTGTATTTAAATGTATACAAGCGCATAGTAACAAAATAGAAGCGGCCGTAGCTCAGCTAGCGGAGGCAATCGCATGAAGTCCACGCTGTCCGTCCTTGGATGGGTGACCGAAAAGTGGCTTTCCATTTTGGACGCTTTCGTGGGTTGGATGACACGTTAAATTGTAGATCTCGGCTGTTTGTTTAGTACGGTAGTCGTTACGCCATGTCAGAGGCCCTAAGGGCGGCTTGATAAACTCTCGACACCAGAGTTGGCCACTCTTATTTGATAAAAAGAAGTAACAAAAGCACCCTAAGCGTTCATAGTAACCCCCTGTAAACTAAAACCGAAGTGATCCAATCAGGCTGTTTGCACAAGTCACCCCTTTGTCCGAAGTATTCCAATAATTCTTTTCACCGGCAAACTTTTTCCATAATTCAATTTATACGGCAGTGAGTAAATTGCGTCAGAATTTGGAAAACTGTCGGCGTAGACATTATATCTGTTAGACACCTCATATAATAATCGAGTTATTTTTGATGATGCCTTTGGCGACACAAGTCAGACATGAACCTGATGGTGTATGTATGTCAAATATGGTTTTCAGAACCCAGCCTACTAAATATAGTATGGCGCTCATCACTCCAGGTCGGGTGTACGAGTATGTATGTAGAATACAGTAATGTTTGTATGGCAGGTGCATGTCGGTTGAAAACAGAACTAAACGTTGGTATTTTGATAATAACGGGTCTATGTAGGATTCCAATGACTACAAATCTATGCATACTACATATATCATACTTCAGGACATTGAATCTACTTGCTGATTGGTTGAACGTTAAAGGATTGTGTGGGAAACATATAGCAAATGAAATGGGTTTTGTAACAGAAATTAAAACATGCTTGTGTCTCTTTGTTTTATTGTCTGTGTTCAGAGAGGCCGGTTGATAAATTAGTAGTGGCATGGAAAGTGAGGAAAGTTTTATAATTACTTTGGTTATACAGGAAAGGGGCAACACTGAGCCCTAAACCAGGCATTGTCCTGCTGATTTATACGAGACCACGACCTGACATAATTACGAACGCGAGCTGTTTTATGAAGACTGATATAATTATTAATGGAGCTTTTGAAGCATAAAAACTCAAACCTATTCAGGTTTAGTTTTAATATTCGATGGAATTTTAGTTTCAGAAAATTGGTACTGGAAATGGAAAAGGGTGAATAAATAAAAATCAATTACAATAATTAAACTAAACTTCATCTCATAGTGCTGCAGAGAAATCTGTAGGATTAGTGAAACATGGCCTTTTTTGACGGAACACATTAATGAACATATTTTATCATGTATTTTGTCGTTTTGTTTCAATAAATGTATTCTTTTTTGTAGATGTAAGATACCTACATATATCACTACATCTGATTTCGATTTGTTTACCACCTGTTAAATCTCTTAATTTTTTAACTCTTATTTTGGCTTCCTTTGAACTTACCTTTATGAATCTTTTAGCTTTTGTTAATAATCCTAGTGTTGTGTGTCTGGACGCCTCGGGTCCGAGGGGAACCATGTCCTTTAATTTTTCTAAACAACTTCTGAGGTGTGCTCTCCTGAAACAATAGAAAATAAACTATTAATTTACAATATTCATTTAAAATTAATTTCAAATAGAATAGCAGGCTCATTATGAAAGTATGTTTAAAATAAAAAAATATATACAAAAACGTCATTGACTGTGTAAATTAACTATTTATTAATTACTAATTAGCTAGTAGGTCTATTACAAGAACATGCTGAAAAGAGAGATATTGTCAATGCAGAAAATTACTCGTTTTTGAATTTTTTTAAACTGATCTGTAGTAGTAAAGCTAATATTTCTTATTTATCACTTGTTATGATTTTTATCGTGGTTTAGAATCTCCTTTCGTTATATAAATGTCCAGAATTATTTAGATTTGTGAGTAGTCATATGTAGATGAAATTGATATTAATTTCGACACCATAGTTAGGTGACTTTTATAGAAAAGGAAAGAACGGATACCACGATTTCAATACTGATGTTTTCTATAACATAGTTAATAAATTTACGTAATTGGCATACATATTACAAAGAGGCAATTAAGGCGAAATTAACTAACAGTAGGTATCCTTACCTAATGAAGCCTTTGTGTTTACGATTGCTAAATTATGATACGTAATTAATATCCGAGTAAACCGAAATATTATGTAACACTATTATACAAAGAGACTATAGATGTAGTTACTATAAAGATACATAAGTAGTATGAACAGTCTGGGAACTTAATTAAAATATATTAATTTGCTGCTCGGTTATTGGATAGGATTTGGTAAGTGTAACTAAACATAACGGAAGTATTTAGATATTGAACTTCCGTTAAATTTAATTTTACTTATCAAACACTTACACCTGCCTGGAAGAGATCGCTCTACACGATAAGGCCGCCCAATGTACGTAGGTTAAGTAATATTCCTATAAATTGTTTTGTATTTTTCTATTTTATGGTGTAACAATAAAGCTATATCGATTAATTGATAGATCTATGTTGGAAAACACTTCCTTTTTATTGTTATTTATAATAGGGAACGCCATTAAGCAACATAATATATTATGACGCATACAGATACGAGTATGTTGAGGTAAGTAGTTGGGACTGATAATTTAGCACAAGCGACAATGTTGACGAAGATGGAACAGGCTGGTACCTGAATAGCCAACTACTCAACTACAATCTCATTCCTTTTATTAGTTTTTTCTTGTATTGTTTTAAAAACGCAACAAGAATTTCCAGTACATTAACCGTCATTACGTCTCCTTTGTAAACTGCTGAGCTTTAAGCGCACTACAAAATTGGACCGTCTAGGGAGGTAATGGTTTTTCTTTATTCGCATTTATTTTATTTAGAGAAAATGCAGCGCTGAAAAAGCTGATGGTTAGGTTAGAAGGAATTGCATTCATTCACCGCCGTCGCTTTTTATTTTTGGTTTTTATCTCGTTTTGTGTTTCTCGTTCTGAATTACTGTTGCTTTGAGTTGTGTTTAGTGAAATTGCAAATAAAATTTATTAATTAATTTAAGTAGAATTTTTTGATCAGTTATTTTTAATGGTATTTGGTACTACTTTATGAAAAAAGATTTTGATCGAACACAGAAATGATCGTACATGTCCATAAAAATAATATCTTCTTCTACTTCTTTACTTTATCACAAAGCTTAATTTATTTATTTAAAAACAATAGCAGAAAATAAAACAATTTAATTTTAGCTCCAATATTTTCTTTTTTAACAATAAATACTCTAACCATTAAAAAACGTTCCAACATTCTATTAAGCCACAATTAAGTTACACATAAGTAGTAACTTTATCTTACACGTGTACGTGTTTCTGGAAATTCGCACAATTTCCTGGAAAATTGATACACGTGTTCAGATACTGTCTGGTAGACGAAAATTGTAACGAAATGAAATATAGAAATCATTATTTTTAAAAAGTTTTTATTTTATATTTATTTACGTTTTTAAACATTACGTCTGTGGCTGTAAATACTAACTATGCAACTGAAGGCGGGACCAATCTTTTGAAAGGAAACCGTTCAAAAAACCTATTTATGATCTGATGATGATAATGATATGAAAGGATGGCAGTTCCTCTATTATGATTTAAATAATAAATAATGATAATTTGATAATGAAGCTGTTTATTTCAACTACGAACGTCTCTGCTAGCTTATTCCTTCATAATGAAGATCTTATAAGACTCAGAATAGCCTTAACTGCAAATAAGTGTTGCTAGGTACAAAAATGCTATCTCCGCAGCGCAGTGTTCTGAAGCAGTCATTAATATCTACAGTGTCGCTAAGCGCGCGGGATAATGGCAACATTTCCGGTAACGAAAGTATTACTGGTGTTGCCAGGGTGCCGGGAGAGTAAGTGCCTTATTCAGCTTTATTTTATCACAGTTGTGTTAGTTATGGTGATTAAACGCGTATTAGTCATTAAATATAATTTGAATGCAATTTGTATTTGGTCCAGTCACTCCGTGACAAACATCCACCTTCCGCAGCGGATCTCCGCCTGCCTGATCCACCGGACTCTGATGTTGACTTTGACGTGTCCACCCAACAGGTTGCTACTGCTGTTTCATCTTTCCAAAGTGGTTCAGCTGGAGGTCTTGACGGCCTTACACCCCAGCACCTAAAAGATCTTCTATCTTTTAGTTCTGGTGGGGTATGCGAAACTCTTTTGAAGGATCTAACTGCATTAGTTCAACTCATGTTGTCTGGACGGGTTAATGATAACATCACCGAAATTTTGTATGGTGCCAATTTGTGCGCCCTTTTGAAAAAGGACGGTGGCATCAGGCCTATAGCGGTCGGGACCACATACCGTCGCCTCGCGGCCAAGGTAGGTTGCAGGAAGGAGGTTGTTCCTTTGAGCAATCTTTTTCAACCACTGCAGCTTGGTTTTGGTTCGCGAGGCGGGTGTGAGGCCGCCGTCCACTCTCTTCGGACTTTTCTTCACCAAAATTGTGGAGATGTGTTGCTGAAGGTGGATGTCAAAAACGCTTTCAATTCGGTAGACAGAGGAGCTTTGTTGACCCAAGTGAAAGACAAAATTCCCGACCTTTATAATTTCCTTTGGCAATGCTACGGTAAGTCATCGAAATTGGTTTACGAAAACTATGTTATGGATTCTTCAGTTGGTTGTCAACAAGGTGACCCTCTTGGACCGGCCATTTTTAGCCTGGCCATACATCCCATAATTCAACGTCTAAAGTCCAAACTTAATGTTTGGTACTTGGATGACGGAACTTTGGGAGGTGACGTGAACACCGTCCTCGATGATTTCAAAATTTTGGTAGACGAATTTCGTCATGTTGGTCTCGAATTAAATTCAAAAAAGTGCGAACTATTTGTTTGCGATTCATGTTCGGACAAGGATTCAGTCATATCTAAATTCAATGATTTGGCACCGGGTATTTCTATTGTAGACAAAAGTTCACTTCGCCTTCTTGGTTCACCGATTCTAGATGAGTCGTTTTCTCCTTTCGTAGAGGACAAAATTCAAAATTTCAGGGACACTTCAGGCCGTCTGCTCAAAATTAACGCCCATATGGCTTTTACCATTATCAAATATTGTTTGTTTGTTCCAAAATTCACCTACTATTTACGATGTTGTCCATTGTGGCAACACAATGGGCTCCTTTCGAGCTTAGACAACATCGTAAAGGACACACTAGTTTCGGTTTTGAATGTGGACATGGATGACAGGACATGGTCGCAAGCTTCCTTACCTGTACGGTTAGGAGGTTTGGGTGTCCGCAAAATTTCAAGTGTTGCTTTACCAGCATTTTTGGCTTCTGTCCACGGTACTTACGAATTGGTCCAAAAAATCCTCGCACCCGCTTTAGGCCCGTCTGGCGTAGTTGTAGTTGCGCATACGGACGAAGCTAAAAATGCTTGGCGCCTGGCCTGTCCGAACACCGATTTCCCTACAACACCTCGTTCCCAGAGACTGTGGGATCGGCCGATCAGCGAACTAGCACGGAAATCACTTCTCGATACGTGTACTAGTTTCGCGGATCGCGCCCGTATCCTTGCGGTCAGTGTGTGGGAATCCGGTCTTTGGTTGCAGGCCATGCCTTCTTTTAATACAGGAAACCTTTTAGACCCGACAGCTTTTCGACTCGCGGTTAGTTTGCGTTTGGGTGCGAGGAGCTGTGAGCCGCATCGCTGCCAGTGTGGTACTGATGTCGACCAGCTCGGGCACCACGGCCTCTCATGTTCGAGGAGTGCTGGTAGAATTAGCCGCCACGCTAGTCTGAACGACATCATTCGCCGGGCTTTTTCCACTGCCAATGTTGCAGCTATGCTCGAACCGAGCGGCCTAGCACGTGACGATGGAAAAAGACCTGACGGTATGACTCTTGTGCCCTGGAAGTTGGGTCGGCCCCTTGTGTGGGACGCAACTTGCGTCGACACATTGGCGCCGTCTCATCTGTCTTTGACACGGTGTCGGGCTGGAGCGGCGGCTATTATTGCCGAGCATCACAAGAGACGCAAATATGCTAACCTCGGCCGAGGTTACATATTTGAGCCTTTTGGAGTCGAGACTTTGGGGCCGTGGGGTCCGGGAGCCCATACTATTTTCCAAAACCTCTCGGAGCGCTTGGTTGACGCGACGCATGACCAAAATGCTGGCCTTTTTCTGGCTCAACGTATCAGCATTGCCATCCAGCGTGGTAATGCGGCCAGTATGCTGGGCACGCTGCCCTCTGGTAGTGGGCTGGAGCACTTAGATTATCTTTAGGCTTTTCTAAAGATTTTCTAAGTGCCCCTATTTGTAGTAGTTAGAAGTAGTATGTTTAGTTTTTCTTCCCTTGTTTTTATATTTTATTATTGTAAATAAAGTACTTTAAAAAAAAAAATAAAAAAAATAAAAAAAATTTGTATTTGAATTTAACTAGATAAATTGTGTTATGACATGTGGTAATACATAACATTATTGAAATTTATTTTTTATTTACATACAATGTAAATAAAAAATAAATTTTGTTCGTACATACAATGTTGTTTTTAATACAATATCCATAAAAAAACTGCGTAAGTTAGTGTGCGACTGCAATTTAAAATCCACCCACTGAAAAAAAATATAACATAATAAAATGAAAGGGCCGACGTGAAATAAAACAGGAGTCATAAAACCTTCCCGTAACAGGCGGGACTTTATTAAAGCTGGCACTAATGACAAAACCTAATAGAGCACCATCAAAGCCTTTACAATGTTTCCGGGAGTCGCAGTAAACTGACAACACCTATACCATAATTACACCATATACCTCGTTATTATACCCTCTTTATCTTCCCTCGTAAAAGCTAGTTTGTAAGAGTGTATTTTCTCGGATATAACAAATTTATTGTTATGTTATTGCGGACAAAAACCACACTGGGTTGGGAAAAACTGGTGAGATATGGCAACTCGGGCCCGGGGAGTTTTATTGCCAATTAAGGAGACGGTCAGCTAGCTGGATAGTATTTATAATTGTTCGGGTGTCTCCTTGCGGCTATTTTATTTGTGCTGGTGAGAGTTGTTGTTGTGTATACGGAATTTACTAAAAATGTATTCAATACTAAAAAACTGTTTTGGTATTTTGAATGGGTACGGAGACTGTGCAATATACACACTAGATATGCACGAACAACCTATTTTTGATAAAACTAAAACTAAAGGTGGTTGTTCAAGTCGACGACCACGACCTCTTTGTTTTGATACTACTCGTCACGTAATCTTTGTTGATTTTTGAAACTTAAATGTTTATTATCAACATTTTCAAATCAAATCATTTATTGGCATAATTGTATCCACATACTACTTTTTGGCATGACCAAATGTGGGATAAATGTTTTATATAACAAAACCCACACATCAAATCATGACACATCAGTTTTATAGTTACCTATCAACATCTTCCTAGCCTAGGCCATAGGCTTAGAACAGAACCGCAGACACAATAACAGTTAGACCGGACACGGGCCCAATATCCGGGGGAAGTGAATTCACGGTGAGCGGCGAGCTCTCGCCTCGGTTAACTAAGCTAGGTGTTGTGTGTCTAGCTGCTAGTATATGGTTGTTTGGTCTATGGTTATTTGAATGTTCTATTATTCTGTCTTGTTGATATGTAGTCTATGGGTGCTCTTTTTTAAATCTTATAATTTATTGCATCTATTCTATTGCATCTTTTTGCGATATTTATTTATTTTTTGTCAACATTTCTAGTCTTTGTTCTGTGAAATAAAGATCTATAAAATTTGTTAATATCGTATGAGAGCGTCGAACTCTGGTATAAACAGTTTTCAAACCACACAAAAGACCTCTGATATGCCTAAATTACGTTTGAGATTGGCTATCGAAATTTCACATTATGATCCAAAAATGTACCAAGTAATAGCTTTACTTTGTTAATTTAACTAAACTAAGAAATACTATAATAAAGAACTTGATTGTTATTTTCACACAAAATCACATAAACAATGTTTTTCAAGAAATCTTAAAGTAATAAAAAGCTAGTTCCTCCCCACTTAGTCGAGGTGTTAAATGCGAAGCCACTAAACATTTTATTTGTTTCTACAGGGTTAGTTGACAAAACAATGAAGCTTTATAGGAAATATTAACGTAAGCATAGCTATAATAATGATTCCCAAAGTAAGAAAAAAACAATATTATTGAGTAAAGATAATAATTTGGTAACAGAACTTTTAGCATCACAAAGTAAAAATCAAGAAATAGAGCATTCTTTTTTAAAATCAATTGAAATGAAGTCAGTTATTAAGTAATGACAAACAAAGGCTAAAAAAACTCGACACCACTCTCTTTCTATAAAAAGAATTTGAAATGTAATTATACTGCGTGTAAAATATTTAAATTAAGAAAATTGTTAAAAAAAAATCACTAATAAGTTTAAAATAGCGCAAATAACCGTGTAAGCGCACGTTTTGTGCCGTAAAAGCAATCTCGCGACGTCGCAGTGACGGCGCGCGGCCGTCAAATCTACCGCCTAATTTATGGTGTAATATTCAAAACAACGCGTCAGTCTCGCCTACAGGGGAAGCGCAGTACCGTAAGTGTATCGTTTACAATCCAACTACGGTTATGTATAATGTAATAATCGTAGTAAATGACTAATAGCAGTCTTGAAGATAACAATGTACGAGTATACATTTCATCCAGACAAGCACACTACAACGTAAACCACAACTATTGACTTAAGTCATCAAAGTTCTTATTTCCACCAAATTCAACATTAACGATTTGTATATTCTGTCAAAAAATACAATTGCTTATTAGAACTAAGCCAACTTACTGGCTTCTATCTGTAAGGCGTTGCTATAAAACCCCAGCGTTTCCTTCAGGGTAAGACGGCTTCCTTCCAGCCTTGTTTGTTGACTGTAGCAATAATTCACACTCGTATTATTTATTACAATGTATTTTATGTTAACTTTACACTCGAAACAAACGGTTTTGGGACAGTGAATTGTTTATTTATCAAAATGGAAATTGTTACCTGATTAGCCACGAATAACTTGAGAGCGATAAAAACGCTCACTCATTGTCACTAAGTTATTTTATAAGTACACACACAGATATTTATTTCACTTATTCGTCGACGTAATTAAACCTACTGATTTTCGCAATGAATTTAAGAAATTAAAAAAAACTCTACTTACTAAATACGCATTCAACTTGTCTTTGCTGTGAGCATAAAAACATCTAAGTTATTTTGAACACTTCTTCAACTTAGCTAGCTTCGCACGAATATCGTATCTTCTAAGTCTCGGACTAAGTAAGTACCTATAGAAGTGTTTCTAATTAAACTCAGAACGTAATCTCTATGGAACACAGATCAGTTTTCTTGCTAAGGTTGCCTGGAAGAGATCACTCAAGGTGATAAGGCCGCCCACTTGTGCATTCATTTATAGTTTAAGTTCATTTCATATTGTAATTTATTTTTGGTGTGCAATAAAGTTATATTGTATTGTATTGTATTGTATCCGAAACGACAAGGAGTCGTAAACGTTGTACTCGTGAATCAAATGAAGACATTCCATGAATATCATCAATCCAGCCCTTCTGTACTAGGTACACTTCAACATCACTTCTGGGGTTACCACATGTATTTTGGGCTTTATGAACTTTGTGTTTAGTTTAGATAGAGTATCACTTTAATGTACACCAAAAGACAGAAATTACACAATAGAAATATAAAAATAGACATGAATACTAATAATAGTTTAATGTTGGAACACTAAACTATAAAACTAGCTGACTGGTTTAAATTAAAATTTTAGAATTAAAAAAATATGTTTTCACATAACAAGCTTCGAATTCCATGTGACTGATTGTTCGTAACTGAAAGTTTTGTCGATTGGATAACTACACATTTGATTCAACTTGCCTGCTTGCTTAGTGATTTGCGTAAAATTTTAATCATTGCTTTGGGAATACATTAAAACAAGGGAAGAAAATCTAAACATACTTCTTTTAACTACAACAAAAAAGGGGCACTTAGAAAGTCTTTAGAAAACTCTACAGAGAGTCTTAGTGAATTAATTTAAATTCAGGGATAAAATTTGATAATACGGATATACTCGTAAGCTGCTATTTATTCTGTCTTTTCAAAATGACGTGCGTCTAAAGCGTATCTTGAAGCGGTGGTTGTCAATCAAGCCAGCCCTGCCTACAATGTTACGGCGCGGCATCGTTTTACGGCCCTATAAATTACATGCCAACTGGAAAACTCATAAAAAAGTCATCAAGTCGAAATTGGGCTCACTCCACTATGATAATGCAGACAATCGCGGTAATTATGCCCACCCTAGCCCCACTGGTGGGACGTAAACTATGGGCTTTATTGGTGGGATAGTTGGCTTTTGTTTTCATTCTTGGATAGTTTTTTTTTGCCTTAGAGTTAGATATTTGACCAGAAGGGCGCCTAAGGCGATAACCAATACTGTAGTGGAAGGTACTACAATACGTAAGTGTTTTATAAAGCACAACTAGATTAATTCTTACTTTGATGTGATAAATCCACTTTCTGTGATTTTACATATCTGTAAAGAATACTATTGAACAATGATATTCGTATCAATGTTTTTTTTTAAACAAAATTATATGGATAAATAAGATAAAGCCTTAAGTTTATGAAATATTTTGTAACTACTGTACTAAATCGAATGCCAGGAAAATACATGTATTTTACAGAACCTGACTGATTATCTCTAGTGTCAGTAAGTTAAAGCTTTACAAAATTGTTCGAAGAACATTGTAAAACAAAACGCTCAGATTGAAGTTGATCGCATATTAACCTAGCAATTAATCTTGATTACTTAACCCTCTCGCCGCTTCAAAACTCCATTAGTTCTCGTCGATAAATACATAATCAAGGGCCCTGTGTTACAAGCCTTGATCAGGTGGAGCGACAAGCGACATCTTAAAGCGTGATGACAAGCTTTCTGACAAGCTAGCTTTGATATTAAAAGCTCTTGGTACTAATCTAAATATATAAAACTCAAAGGTGACTGACTGATTGACTGTCTGACTGACAACGCACAGCCCAAACCACTGGACGGATTAGGCTGAAATTTGGAATGAAGGTAGATGTTATAACGTAGGCATCCACTAAGAAAGGATTTTTGGAAATGCCACTTTTAAAGAGGTGAGAAAAAAAAAGAAGTTTTACTTTTTAATGTGAGCGAAGCCGCGAGCACCTACTAGTATTTTATATATAACATATTGGCGATGGTATTTCTTAATTAGGCGAGTAGTTTACGAAACTTAGTAAAACCAAAGCGCGATAAAAAGTGGTCTTCAAAGTTAAAGTACAATTCGACTACGTAAGTCTGCAAATGTAAACTGCTATACTATGAGTTACTGTAGTTTTAAAAAACATGATTATTCACAAAAAAAGTTTTTTCCTGCTTAAGTTTTAATAAACTTAACTTTATTTAATAGAAGTCGAAGATATATATAGGTATATAGTTTTTTCAGCATTATAAAGAGTAGTCCACTCCACTTGAGTAAAGCTCTAATCGCGACGAAAAGTTTAAAAGGAACGCCCCACTTTACTTTTTCGTGAAAAGTTCATTAATAAAGTATTTTCTTCGTGAAAAACTTTTCCAATCCGCCGGTATGCTAAATGCTTACTCCCTTCTTGGTTAAAGTACCCGAAAAAAGTAAAAAGAAGTCAAGATTTTTACGTATTTGTTGTTGTTTTATTATCTGCTGCAGGCTATTTTGCATCAGTTTTGTCTTTGATTTTGAACTCTATTGTTTGGCAATAAAAGTTATTTTTCTTTGTGTTTTGGTGATATTTTTTTGTAAAATCTCCCCTTTCCCTATGGGCTGGTATGGTAATGAATGAGTGTTGATTTTGTTTTTTCTTCGCATATAAAGTTTGTATGACTTTGGTGTATTTTTTATCTACGGTACTTTTTTGGGAATATCGAATGCGTATTTTGTTTTAATAGAAATACAAATTAACCCATAATACGTTTAAAATCGAGAGTAGTTTAATGATATCTTACGAAACATGAAATACGTTAATGTGGTCAGCAAATAAAAAGTTCACAAATAAAATTATGCATAACAAAATTTGTTTAAAACTTGTTTCTTAATTTAAATTACGATCTTTAAAGCGAGAGTCAACCGGTTCTTACTGGGTAGGCACGATCCATCTTAAACCATAGCTATTGCTTACCATTAAGCAAATTATGGTCAAGTACAAACCTGTTTAAGTTTAAAATTTTCTCAGTACTGGTAGATTTAACGGCAAGTTTTTATGAGCGACAAACAGTCTAATCATCATAAATCTAGCTATAGAGGGAATTAATAAAACTAAAATGGCCGCCGGCAAATTGTTAATGAAAAAGAAAAACTACCATCTTTCCGGGACATAAAGTTTGCCTTTTACCTTATTGTACTTCCTGTAATCATAATAAATCTTTTTACTACTTGTTAAATGTGTTACAAGTTTACATTGCGAGCCTTTGTCTATGTTTACCTGAGGCTGTTTTTAAATAAATAGGGAAGGACATGTATGATTAAAACTAACTACAAACTTTTTTAATGTTTTTATTTAATACATAATATTGAAATGTCTTTGTCAAGTACGGTTCTGTCATATAAGAATTTAAATGTAATACTTTGTAAAATAACAAAAAAATAAAATGAAAAAATTGAATAAAATTGGGACAGCAACAGATTTATAACAGGTTAAAAAAAAATGATAATTGAAACTGACTCGTAATGGAATGTATTATTTAGCCCCGAAATATATTATTACAACAACTTTTACATGTTTTATTTTTATTTAAAAAGCGTTAAATTAGGGTGGATTCGTTTTTGAAAAAAAAAAATACAGTATGAATACAGATGAGTATTTTTGTACACGGGTATAGATCCATAATGGATCTAGTAGGAAAAAACGTTCCCACCAGATCCATCGACCGCCGCTATTGATCTAGTGAGAATGTTTTTTTCCCAATAGATCCATTATGGATAAGACCAATGGTGGATCCTTTTTGAAAAGTTTTTGTTCAACATAATTTCAAGTAAGACCGCCGGGCGCTGTTAGTTACAATATAGTAAAGTAAGTATACTCCTAAATCTAAATTCCCAGTACTTTGGCATGAACCTACATGTTTGTGTTTTAGTTTAAACTCCAACTTACTTGTTCATGCCAGACCAAGTTAGGAAAACTTGCCAGCTTAGAAAATTATTACATCAAGTTTCAAGGTAGTTGGGTTTATTTTATGAATAAACGCGATCACGCGTGAACTTTTGAGGTTTAGTTATTTAGAATTATGGTAGAAATAGGAATAAATATTACAAGAATATACTAAAGTCTTCAATTCTCACTAAAATGTTTCTTAGTTTCTTTCTTTCTTTCTTATTTCGATTATCACTTATTAGTCTTGAGATTAATTTCTAATTCAAACGCGTAACAGATGACAAGTACATGTAAATACGAATATTTTGTAAACTTAGATACTTATACAAGTGGAAACTAATGAAACTCAATTATCGCCTTCATCGGCAATACGGAGTAACAGTAACGTAGCTAGCTCTACGCCATTGTGCTACGAGCCGTAGCACCGTAGCAGCTTCAACCAACTAGCTACGAGAAAGCTCTACGATAACTGGTAATCTTATGTACGTCTGTTTTATTTAATTTTCAAAATATCAATAAGGCAAGTACCTTATATCGTGTTATCAACAAAACAAGTACTGTGACATCATGATTTCAATGCGATACAAATCAATATCAATAAAATATACTAAAATACGTTTCAAAATAAATTGCAGTCCATTGAAATTTCCAATTTATTACACACGATTCTAGTTTTTAAAGTCTCGAACAAAGGTATCAGAATCCCGTGCGCCTATTTCCAGCCAATCTGTATGCAAAGCGCAGCGCCACAGCGCACGCACGAGCAGTAAGTTTGCTCGGTACATACCACACTGTGTTCCATTAATGTAACTGTACATAGTGTGTGCAGTTACACGCTTACAAATTGAATGTGTGAATTGTAAGCCTCGAAATATGAGTATTGTTACACTTATTGCCAAATTTATATTTGTGGTAAAATAAAATAATGGTTTTCTTTTTTAGACTAGAGAGAGCAATAATAGTTAACAACTGTTTTAAATATGTGTTGTGGTTTTAAGTGTATTGTTTGTGAAACCAATTAGTTTTAAAATACCAATTACGTTTTAGTGACATTTTTATTAATTTTATAGTAATAAAGGACATAGTTATTATAAAATAATGACTCAAAAGACATAAATTCATTCTTAATATTTTTATGTCGTAATTAGTTTCGACCCAGCATATGAAATCTATGTATATACGCCAGTATTTTACCTACTTCTTATATCTTGTGCTATGTATCTGGCTTATTTACTCGTATTTCTATGCTTGAATGGCTTGACCCGTCCCAGAGGCGACTGAAAGAAACCTTCTTCAGGAATGTCTTCTTTTTACAGCGGTATTTGCATCTTTCATCCAGTTGGAATATAATACTGTAATTTAACTTAATGTTTGCTGCAAATTCCATAGACGTATTTGTTAAAGAATTTAATGGTGTTAAATTGAATGTGTTCGTTGTAATAAACATGCAAGTAAGTATATATAGGTAATTATGGAATGTGTTTTAGGTATGTTTTTTAAAGCTTCTTCCTAATAGCCAACAAACAATTTTCTAGAAATCATGTAAATAGTTAATATTAAGAAAATAAACAATGCAATGTTTAGTATAAAATTTTTAAAATTTAGTTGCAAATAAATAAATGAATCTGAATCTGAATCTATAATATATGCTCGGCGCCATTTTTTCCGCTACCATCTCCCATACCAACCAGTAAAGTTTACACACTGAAACAAAACTCAAACCCCGAATTAAAAGCTATATAGATACATATACACACGTAATATGAAAGTTAGCGAACAAAAACACAAAAGCTGTAGTTCTGATGTCGAGAACTACTCCCGTCACGGATCGAGTATCGAATAACTCGCTCGCAATTGAAAGCGTAAACTCCAGCGAGTTCGCGAAAATTCCTGTTTATTTTCCGCACAACGAAATCCCGAAAATTCGGTTGTACAGCCTCCATGAAATCGCTAAAATGCGGACTATTTCGCTCGATTTTTTTTCCGAAAATAAAATCTCACAAAAGCTTCGTTATCAACGGATACGTACAATGCAAAGCAATAATAGTGCAGTTGTATATATGTACATGTATGTATAGTGCCGCTGTTGGTAGAGCACTTTGTGTGCAGGGTGACTGGCTCCACTGTAAATAAACTTTTGTAAGCTTATTGGACAGTGACAGAAGTGTTTTATATAAGCTTTTGTAAAACCAAAATTTTACGGATTGAAATTGACGAATTTAGTACTTCTTCTTCTTCTTATAGAATGAGAGTGGCCAACTCTGGTGTTTAGAGTTCATCAAGTTACCCTCAGGGCCTCTGCCATGGTTGAACGACTGCCGATCCAGACAAACAGCCAAACAATTAATTACTAATCGAAGTATTATTTACTTATTTTTTTCTCTTTACTAAGAGCATATGTTTCGTAAAATTAGGTATACATTTCTTTAAGTTTCAACAATCGTTAATGCATTTACTAACAATTTCAATTACCTAAACGTCATAATCTATACAACACTTATATACTTACATAAGAGTACATGAACATATATTATAGATATAAATGCACATGCAAGCAATGTGCTTCACTATACGTATATAATATTATGTACATACGGACATAACATTGCAAGAGCCAATATGGCCTTTGTACAGAATTCATTCGAGTTGAATTTCGCACAACTGAGCACAAAGGAAAGTGTTGTCAAACGACATTATAACCAGTTGGACACCTAATTATGAAAAACAAAACAACACACTTTTCATTTACGAAAATTATACAGGCGAAAGTTTGTGAGTATGCATGTATGAACGTTCTTTCTTCACTTTAAAAGACTGAACCAGTTAAAAAAACAATTTCTCATATAGATAAATTAAACCTTGGATTAAAATTTATATTAATAAACAGGCTGCGTTTTACCCCCAATTTACGCAGGTAACACACATATGAAACACTTAGACTCAAATAAAAGTATTTGTCATGTAACTTACACATGCTACTCCGTGGAGAGATATTTATTCAATGAAATACTTAAATTAATAAAAAAACCGTATCACATTA
Source organism: Macaria liturata (assembly GCA_964023185.1). Lineage (NCBI taxonomy): Eukaryota > Metazoa > Arthropoda > Insecta > Lepidoptera > Geometridae > Macaria > Macaria liturata. Next base: position 1,381,949 of record OZ026815.1, on the reverse strand, counting down.
AAAAGTGATCTTGTGTTTTTTCTACGCGTATGTCTTTAAAAAATTATAATGCATCGATTTACACGGTAAGAGTTATTTTACTATAAATTAATAACACAGATCTACCTTGACTTTAACAGCTGTGTTAGGAATCATCATCATCAGCCTAATGAGACTCACTGCAGGGTATAGGCCGCCTCCCTCTTACGCTGTTCTTGCCAAGATGTTTTCAACTTTCTAATATCATCCAGCCACCGTTGCACAGGTCTTCTACACTAGGAATCTAGTGTTAGTTAGGAGTCACTAAGTAATACTGTCGATGGTGTTGTCGAACGAACTCGAAATTGAAACATAATATTGATACCGACGTATTGGCAGCCTTCGATTCAGGTTCAATAGTTTTTCAGTGAAATATTACTTGTTTTATTACTTCAACAACCTTTGCTCCAGACTGTGAAAGGAAAGCATTTATATTTCGTATGAAATTTCAGTTATGAACCGGTAGCGATTTTTTGGGAATGAGATTTCTGTATCGAAACAAATAAAAATAATTCGGGTGGGTGAGAAATTAATTATTATCTATAGTTAACACAATGAGCATTTGTGTTAACCCATAACTACATATGTAAGATAACTTAATTTTGTATTATTATCGCTTCACCTATAAAAATCACTAACCATAATTGAACTACAGATTTAAATAGAGTATGTGTCTCATTTTATATACATAAGAAAAAAACGATTATGTAATCAGTTTGACCAAGTTTTTTTTAGCAACCATAAAATATTTGCAACACTCACATATTTGTATTTTCAAGCGAGAGTGAACCGGTTTTTATCGGGTAAGCATGCTCAATCTTAGATCATAGCTAATGCTTACCATCAAGCGAGTTGTAGTCAAGCGTGAGCCTATTAAATGGAAGCACACAAAAGGCTATGGTCAAGTGCACACCCGTTTTAGTTAAGAAACACATCATTTTGTATTTTATATTTAAAGTCAACCTAGGTATATTATCTTTATAAGTGATAAACAAGTTTATATAGGTAACAAGCTTTGTGAAACTTTTTGTGTTACTAATATTGTAATTTAGCTGTTTGTTTGTCCACCAAAATAAAATAAAAACAACCTTGAAGGTGTTTAGTCCACAGATACCGTAGCAGTATAGATGGAGCGAAGGCGCGCGCGGCGCGGGGCCGGAAGCGCGCCGCTCACCGGAAATGAGCTTTCGATATCCGCTACCCCGCGCGCCCACTTTGTCCAAATCAATTTTGCTTTACACGTAGATGATGTATTAGAGAGATTGCTAAGTAAGTGCAAGATAGACAGACATTTGGATGGAGCAACCATAAGATGGAAAAAACTATTTTTTTTTGATAAATCACCATGGATATATAGGTATATATAGCTTTGTATTGGTGTTAATCTATTATTTTATTTTGCTATGTTAAGTCGTATTTTCTCTTTCTAAACTCTTCGCCATTCTATGGTTGACTGAACGTTTTAGTTGTGGCATTAGATAGAAGTATTTTGTATTTTTTATGAATGTTTGTCGTTTGTGTTTGTAAAGGTCGATCGATTTATTGGATGTCTATTAGGTAGAAATGTCTATCCCTACACCACCCCTTGTAGCAGGTCCTGGCGAAAAATGCATTATCCCGGTATCTATGTAAATCGTGCCAATCACTTCACACTTATCTTCGAAACGTTCCATCTATACTTCTTACTCTTCGGAAGCGGAATGAGTGAAGACTTAAATCTTTGGTTGATTAAGGAGTTTTTAGTTCGCCTCGGACGAAATATTGAATTTTCATGTATTACATGTATTTTCCTTTATTTTGTAATTCATGTAAAGCTTTTTAAGGGAGGCTTTTACACAATAGTGTAAATATTTTTGTTCTACGAATTTTGGAATTAAGTACGTGAAAATATCAGCAAAGACGAGTAACGAATAACACATGACGCCCATACTTTTGTTTATGTGATGAATTCGAGAGTTTCAACATTTTAGAACAAGTGAACAAGAAACCTGCACGGATGAATTAGTCACTCGTAAGTCCGCGTTTTTAAGTCAGTATCAAAATATTATGGAAATTTATAAGTAGATAAAATTCGTAGCATAAAAGACCAAAATATCGTGGTCAAATAAACTTTGTAGTTTTATAAACGTAGGTAAGTGTACGAGTATGTTGCATTGTTATGATTGAAATAATGCTTAATCTGTTGTTTTACAAACTGTTCGATTTCCATCATAGTTTTTTCATCATCCTTTTGTTTGTGTTGCCAAGTGAATTAAATTTGTACGCAGTCGTTAGGGCTCATATTAATTACGAACGTAAACATCCACCGAATTTCGCCTTAATTTAATTTCGGCCCAAAATGAGTGTCAGTTTCATCGTTATTATTAAACGCTTTTACGATCAACGCTGGATTTAATTTAGAATATTTTCATAATGCTTTCGAACCAAATGTTGAATCATCCTTTTAGTTTCCGGAAACGTTACGGAATAATTGAGATTAATATTGTTGTGTGTTTTTTTAAATTTATTGTGATGCTGAATCTGTATTAAATCAGTTGGATTATCTATGTAAATGAGTACAACATCCGGGTTTAATATATTACAATGTTTTTCAGCCATGTTCGGAATTTATGCTTTGCTTTCGCTATTATCTTTCTCATGTTGTTGGCAATTAAATCGGTGTTACCATTATATACAAGCAAATATTGCAAAAAGGTGCAAAGTGCAGTAACCATGTTTACTTGCCGCGAATTTTCTAACGGACTAGATTGAATTTAAAACTTGCTGAAAGCTGGACGCCGCACCGACAGAACTAGCCGTGGAGTTACGAAATACAGATGGAGGAATAGCGAAACGAATCCCGCAAAAATGTAAGGAAATGTGTAACAGTAGATCCTAACGAAGCATTTAAACATGTGAAGGTTTCTTTATTTGGGCGTTATTTTCTGGTTATTGTTTTAAATACCTTTCCTGGTAAATTTTCTTTTAATTAAAGTATAGCACAAAAGGAATACTGTTTAAAATTCCGTTTTGAAGGTTTTGTAAAATAGATGAAAGTATAGGTAATACTATATTAGTAACAACATAAGTAACATGTATATAATATGATTAAATTGTTGAATTATTACATTATTTTCTGTGTAAATCTATTCTAAGAATAACCAAGACTCCAAGATGTGCCAAACTCTGTGGTTTTGTAGAACTTGCCTGCGGGGAGTTAAACGAACACTTACTCCCGACTTTTCCACTTTTTTCACTTTGGTAACACTGCTGGTAGACGTGTTCTTACACATTTGATGTACTATATATTATATGTGATTTGTAATGTTGGCAGCCAGTAACAAGCTCAGCAAAATAAAAAAAACGTACATCTTTGGAAATGAATGAATGAATGAATGTATTGTCCGAAAACTAGGTATAGTACAGATCTTAAATAATATTTTAAATTTAGCACGCTAGTTTTTACCTTGTTAGGTTTACAGACATAAGATATGTAAGTAATTGAATTAAAAGAATCCGTCAATATAACATTTAAAAAAGAAAAAATATTATAACCAATGTCAAAAACTTATAACATAGGTATTTCACAAATTATGATATTATAATAAAAATGTCAACGATTATACGATGAAATAATTACATTACAAATAAAATGTCATTAGGTACACAATACTTAGACTTAAGACTACTCATACATTTAAAGTCCAAGTTATTTAATTTTGGTTTATATTACATATTGTGTTGTCCATGAATATATATTTTTATCTTTTTATTATTAGCTACCAAGTGATCATAAGAAACAGGAAAATATGTATACCAAAAAAAATATGATAGAATAAATGAATACATTCCTTAAATCGGACGATCGCGTCCGTTTAACAATTCTTTAGCCAGTCTATATAAAAATATATAAAAAGATCCGCCCGAGCCTAAAAAGTTTGACAAGAAATATCGCTTTTTATTTCCTCATTTCCGCCCACCAGTAAACACTTATTTCAGCGCCATTTTTCATAAGCGCCACTGATTTTTGTCCGGACTCTATTCAACGGAGACATTATTAGAAGCCAGCGACGTTTCCGGTATTTCCATCTTTCTGAATAAGAAATGTGAATAGGACGGGCCCCGAAAAGGCGGACAGTATTTTTCGATTTTCCGTTTTTGCCGGAGATTTAAATAGGGGTTGAAAAGTAGAAGGGGTGGTCGAAGTGTTAGGTATTAGTACGAGAATATTGGGAAATGTTGGGTTTTATAAAGTTATTATATATTAAGTATTAAGAATATTTTTGTGGTTAATAAAGGTTTACGATTATATTTTTATGTTATGGGTAGTTGTCATCAGTGAGTTACTTACTTAATTATTGTTAAAAGAAAAGTAAAAGCAAAAATTAGTAAATATTGTTTTTGAAAACCATTTTATGAACCGTTATATTAAGATAAATAGATAGAATATACATAAGTAATCCATTTTCCCTTCTCCCCTATTCCTCATATCTCCGGTTATTATTATAACGTAAAGTGACACTTGACAGTCGCCATTTCGTTTGATATTTGCGTGCAATTGAGTGGAAATCAGCCTTAATGCGCGCTACTGGCGGATCTGATAGAAGATTACAGAATATTATATTGCAGATACAGAAAATATCGTATTCTAGGTATACACTATATAGTTTGAACAGCTACATTATAGATCTCTGCGTTAGAATCTCTGTCTTGTCCATTTAAACTACAATTATTACATTTTTTTAAATCCCATATTGTTTGAAATTGAAGTAGTGGTCAAGCGTTAGCATGTTTGTAAGCACGAATGGATGTAAGATTTTACCGCGATTGTATTCAATTAATTATTACTCCGGAAACGGGAAGGTCATATTAATTAAAACTTTCTTTCGAGTAACTTTTCTTTCAAGCGTAAATAAATCAACGTTACAGTCATTTCTTCGCAAACTACTTCTAACTACCCTCCAATTCAGAATATCATCAAAATTTGTAGGAAATTAAACAGAGTACAATCAAAATTGAGATTACGCTAACAATATTATATATAACAATTTCCAACTGCCTACACGAAACTTTGCATCCAATTAATGTAAAAGTCTTGTTTCAAAGAGTAGGTACAATTCGGAACACATCAAAAGGGTTTCTGTCCTGTCTTTTCTCTGCTCCGTCCCATTGCTCATCGGAAGAAGTTTTATCATACATATGTCAATCATAATAATGTCTGAGAAGCGAAGATTTGTGTGCCATTCACAATTTTGTTTGCGACACAGTCTGGTTGAAATGAGAAGCGGCGTTGATACACGTTTTGTCTGTTATATAACAACTTGTATGGTATTGCGTGTGGTTTTTTTATTCCGTTTTTACACGTGAGTGAAAACCGTTTAGTTAACATACCGTTTTAATACCTTTTCAATTTAAAGAATGGCACATTATTTTAATTCGTAAACTCGTAATCATGAAAATGAGATCGATTTTGACTCAAAACTAGTTAAAGTTATTGTTATTACTAACTACTTAAGGACAAAAGCCACCTGCAATTTTAAAAAAGAGTTCAAAGTTACCTTTTTACTCGTAGGTTAGGTAACTTCCGTTTATACGTCGTTTCTCATTCCAGATAGAATCAGCTAAAATGTATGGCGTCAGAATACTTTGGAAACGAATGTTGTATTTGTGTCGTTCTGATACCAACACACGGAGGAAGGGCAAATCTTTATATGCCCTTCCTTCCGTGTGTTGGTATCAGAATGACAACAATTAATGAAAAGCACTTTTGCTCTGCATTAATTGTTGTCAAGTAAAATGTATGTTCATATGAGAATAGTAAGCTTGTAGAGTCGACAATTTTGAAACCAAAATACGCCACTCCCATGTTATTACAGCACATTGTTTTTTTCAACAAATAAGAAGTTACTGTTTGACTACAGTCCACAGTGGTAGTATACGCTTACCAAAAATATATCTTTTATTTACTCAAAATTTGAAGACCCCTTAGTCCTGAATGATACTTTTGTACATGGTTTAGAAGAACTCTGCTTATTAAAAATGGGTAAAATATCCTAATTTCTCTCATGTCTTAGACCTTACACTTTCTCGACAGTTACCCGTCAAGTCGAGCTATACATCGTTTGTAATGAATCGGTGCTGGTTTAACGAGCGAGCGACGAACGCCACCCGCGAGACCGATTCTGGTGACATGTACTATGTATAGGTAGGTACTCTTGTAGGTAGGTACGTATGTATAATATGTGTGAGTAGAATGATGCAGCAAGTGGTTAATAAAGCCAAAGTTATAATGGCTATAGCGTTTTAACATTTGACATGAAATACCAACTAGTGGTTTATATTTTAAAGACGTCACGCCACACCAGCTTACTCTATTTTACACATGGCGGTGAAGCGCCCGCAGCTCAGCTAGCGGAGGCAATCGTAAGCGATTACCAATGTTAAGCAAAGATCAACACAGTCAGTCCTTGGATGGGCGACCGAAAAGTGGCATTCCATTTTGGGCACTTCCGTGGGCGACACGTTAAATTGTAGATCCCAGCTGTTTGTCGTTAAACCATGTCAGACGCCTTAGGGCACACTCGATAAAGTCTCGACACCAGAGTTTGCCACTCTCATTTGATAAGAAGAAGACACATGGCGGTACGGCGGTAATTTAAAAGGTATGTTGTTGATAAGTAGGACTGAGTCAATTTGATGCCATATTATTCACATCTTCTGACGTATAGACTGCCCGGAAATTTTATCCAAATTTAACATCAGAGTGCCTTTTCCGTGTGCTAGAGTATATTGGAAAAATTGTTTCTGTCCTGATAGACAACGCACAAATATGCTACATTTCTCTCCCATAGTTCGCATGTGTAACACTTATGATAATGACAACATTAGATTAAATTTTGATATATTCTCCAATAAGTCACTACCAGCTGTTAAAATTGAACTGTCTAAATTAGTAGATTGATGTTATTGTAAAGGTTTATTTAGTTAATGTGCCTTTTTCCCCTCTGTTCTTCGTTTCATTGTATGTTTAGTTTTTAAGTACTTATAAATTGCTAGGAAGGTTATTTTATGTGATAGATTATATGTGAAAGTTAGGTTCACTGTCTAGGTACTAGGTACTAGGTACTGTACTCACTGTAAGCTATTATTATTTTTTAAGTGTGAGTGTATAAATGTACGTTACTGTTTGTGAAAAAAAAAAACTTCAAATCAAACATCTTATTAATAAAATATACTGCAACTGCAACATTGTAGTTCAATTGCAGCTAATTTATAACAATGTAGATTAAGCCAAGTACTGGGAAGGCAAGTTACAGCTAAGTAGCACAAGTATGCAAAGTTTATTGCATTTGTACGTGAGTGCACGTCACTACCGACTTATAAAATGTAGGTAGCTGCGAGGAATCCGGCTAATGAATTACATTTTTGTACAGACAGCAACAAAATGAAATTACAATCTACACTGGATTGTAACTTCTCTTCAAATCTAGGGTGTGTAGGGTTATTTTAGTCAGACGTGCTGACTACCGTGGTAATTAATTTCAGCCATAACATGACATAGTATAGATTAAACGTTATATTTCAAACTTAATTTAATGATGACGCCAATGAAGTGATAAAAAGTTATTCTAAGTTTTTAGCGTCAATTTGCGGAGATCCAGTGCAGATGGTAATATTAATAACTAAGAAATAATTCCAAAATACTTACCAACATATAAAATTAGGAATGATAAGTTTTAATCTAAATCATGCAGGTTTTAAGTAATTCATGGCTTTAAGTATAGATTTTATTAAGGTAAGTAATATTTAAAACTTCTTTTCTGTCCTTACTAACATGTCACCTATGTGGTGTGATTTTTTACAGTTTCTATACACGATCAAGTTTAAAAAACTCGAAAGCACTCAAGTTTCTTGAACTAACATGCAAACTGTCGCTTAGTTACGATTAAAATTGCATTTTATGACTGACAAGAGAGGTTATTAATATTAACTTTATTTACAATAATAAAATATAAAAACAAGGAAAGAAAAACTAAACATACTACTTCTAACTACTACAAAAAGGGGCACTTAGAAAATCTTTAGAAAAGCCTACAGATAATCTAAGTGCTCCAGCCCACTACCAGAGGTTATTTATATTTAATTAACTTTAGGTTTAAATACCCGTGCAATCAATTAAAAATCTTATTAATTCAAAACCTCAAATTAACATTCATTTAAGTCTTATGTTACTTCATAGTTCTAGAGTACTTCACTACTGTTCAAGGGTTCATATTTTTTTAAAATATTGTGAAAGTAAAAGTTTATATATTATTAGTCATATTATCCTTCAAAAATTCTTCATAATCAGGTTGGTAATAGCTGAATTCACACGTTATATACTAAACATTAATAATAAGGCTAACAATCAGGCAAATTACGGTCAGATGTAATCTCATACGTTTCAAAAATACTAACCCCATTTCATACCAAAAAAGCCTTAAATACCATAATTATCTTCACACTTGTCTTAGATGTTTCCAGTCCGCGACCGGTTTAAGAAAGTAATCGTCGCTAAATACACTCACAGCCACGCAGGACCTAATGAAGCGACTAACTAAACCTAACCTACGTTAAATGCTGGAGAACACACAGAAGAGGAAGGAATAAATTGTTAATTATAGAAGTGAGGAAAAATAATCACCACCGGTAGGATTTTAACTGTTACTTTCTGATAAAAAAATGTTTGAGCAGAACAGTGGTGATAAAAATGATGACGTGTAAGTGTTGAAACAGATACCTATTAATAGACTTATTAAATTATGGAACAATATTAATAGTGTACGAGCTAAAAGGCTGATTAATTGAAGACACATAATTTGTTATTATTCTTCTTATTGTTCAACCTATCCCACGTAAAAAAAGTTCCAAGTGGCTATATTCTTATTCTTTAGGCCTTTCATATGGCTTAAGTCAATTATATATTTCAACTTTTTAGTCAATCTTAGAAATTTTCATCCCAACCTCAGCACCATTGTATCTACTAAGACCTACTGCTTCTCCATACTCCGTGCTCGGGTGAGGTGGATTAAAGTCAGTAATTAATCAAGAGTTCCTTCGTGACAACCCCTCCCCCACCTCACCTCACCCCGGACACGCCCCACTTGAAGATATCCGAGACAGTTATTAGTCTTCATGAAAAAAAGAACAACTTTGTAACACAATTTTAAGCTACAGCTGTGCTTTTGGTTTGTTAAAGATTGTTGTAAAAAATACAACTTTGATGAAAGTCATATGGTCTTTTTGACAAAAGTAAACCCTTAACATACAATTTCATTGAGACTACTTCTTTATTTTATATAAAATAGTGACAAACTCTCAAACCCGCTGCCTGATGAAGTCACCAACAGGCACAACATGAACTGCTAACCATCAGACGGCCGGTTTGTTAGTTGCCTGAATATATTGGCGAGTTGCTTGTTCGTAACGTTTTCAGTACTGCCCATATATATGTACAAATAGGTACTACTTGTATCGAATTAATTAAAATAAAATTTACAAAAACATTAACAACCGCGTCTCTCAATAGAAAATCTCGAGCTTTATTTTTCCAGTTGAGATTTCCATTTCATTAAGAGCCGACAAAGAGTCTTAGAATAAAGTCGACATTAAATACTTAATGAAGCCGCTGTTTTAGTTGCGCGGTAAACGATTTATTTGTCTGCGTCGGGAGTTGCTGCTCTGTTTCTATTTATTGTGAATGTAAGTTAAAAGTTAGAGTATTTTTACAGGTGTTAGGTTTGTAATATAAATAAGTTACTTAAATATTCTTTAACTTCACTAATAATAATAATCATAATAAATTAAATACTAGGATAACCTTGTGATATTTTTATCTTTGGTCCTAACGGTTGCACGGATTTTACAAACGACATTTAATTCAAAATTATTACGGATAAATACCGCGACATTTTATGTTCTGTTTTAATCAATAAGTAGCATAGCATTGATTAGGTTATTCAAGCGATTTGAAACTTCTAGAGGATTTTGAATATATTCCACAAGTATAATATCACGTCTTACATCCAATAAACGACAAGCATTTTTCACTTCCATAAAAAAAGAAAACATGAAATCCCTTATGACCTTAGGTATACTTTTTAGCAATTTTTCCTTTTTTCGTGCAAACGACGAAAAGTAGGGAAATGAGAAAATTCATATTTCGCCGGTAACTACAAGCAGGCACAAACCTTGTTACCAGAGATTCGTTTGGAGACCTCGAGTTCGGTAGGTATTTACCTGAAACAAGATAAAATGATTTTGTTAGAAAAATAATAAATTTAGCACAAAATTAATTACAAATAGATTGTAGGTAAATAATTGCTGGAGTTGGTTGCATACGTTATAATAAATAAATAAAATAAAATATGAAAATGCATACGTTAGTGAGTAAATAAAGAGGAGAATATGGCCGATACTTTTTTATAGATAGGCTCACACTTGACTGCAACTCGCCTGATGCTAAGCAGCAATGTAGTCTCATAAAAACGTTTGCCTAAATACACTACAGAGTTTTTACCAAAACTGTTTTACAAGCATATAGCATATATATGTAAATTAAAAATGAACCATCCAAAGAATACCTAAATATACTGATCTACAAACTACAATTTCATTCAAGCGCTGTAGGTATATGTCTGAAATATCCGCAAGGTGGCGCTATTATTATTCCCGTGGCAATTACTGGCCGGTGTCACGGCGACTGTTATCGACAGTGGTCCACACCACTGTTCGTCGGACGTCCACTGTTACTCGGGTGTTGGACGGAATGGTGCAGTGGGACGTATATGGTTCGGGTGTGTAGTGCAGGGTAGGAATTGCAGAAGAATGATTTTAAATAAGTAAAGTAAGTAAAAACTTTTAGTTAGATATGACTTCTGCTTTTTGATTTTACATTTTATCTATCTATCTATGACAGACAGAGTCATATGACCAAAAGGTCCTTCATCTAAAGGATCCTTAAAATTCACCCGTTTCAGCTTTTTGGTCCAACACAAGGTGAAACTTGAGAACACAGCTTTATTACAATTCTAAGCACAGTATTGCAAATTCCAGTAGCCTAAACCTTGACGTCACAACAATACCGTAGCAGGACGAGTAACGTCCGGGTTACTTTACGATGGCTCTAAACTGTGGCGGCGCTTATCTAGAGTTGTATGTCTGTCACACAGCGCTTGTAATTTGGACAAGATAGGTATGTGTAATGTCGGTTACGGGTTAAGTTGCGATAGGTTTTAAGTTGGTTCAGTTTAGTGTTAATATTAAGTCTGATCAAGATTGATTAAAAATAATTCATAATAGACATATCATTGTTTTTAAATATTTGAGTTGACAAAGACTGTAACACAATGCATATATTTATATTATAAAGTCCTCCTTGGCGTGTCCGCCAATGGCGAATCTAGACTACTTATCTTTGTTACGATATACGGATACATATTATATTACTAGATATCTACACAATCACGCTAAATGTGTAACTTTCTTTTTGAATCATGTATTAAACATAAATAACGTTGTTTCTACTAATATCGTAAGTATATAGGTATATGCTGAGATAGGTACTCGGTAAGTAATGTTAGAGATGTCATCAAGAGTAAGCCATATATGGTGACGTCAGAGTCTGAACATACAGGGCACTTGTTAAGACATAGTTAAAAATATGTATCAAGCTTTAAATAGATAAAAGTTACCTACTGCACCAACTGCTCCCGCCTATCTTTACTGCGGGTAGGCTTGCAGTAAAAGATACCGCCGGTAAAAGCAACTGCCCTCATGCGAGCACTGACCTGCTGCGAACATTAGATTCTTTACTGCTTACTACTGAGTTTGTAACGCTGGATGGATAGGTGAATTTGTTGATTTTTTGCGGATTTATTTTATTAAGTTACCTATATCTTTTACCTTTAATAATTAATATGTATCCCTATCCGAATAGATTTGGTAAATGGTGTCTAGATTTTTTGAAAATAACTTCCTGTCCTTAAGTCAGTTCAAAAAAAGTTACAGAACGGTAAAGGCTTACTAATGCTCCAGCATTAGTCCAAACATAGGTTTTTCAAATCTTTATTCCAACTCAATTACATTTCATGTAAAAATTACACGAATCTTCACACAATTGAAATCCAGTTATTAAAAAAGAAAACAAACATTCAAACATAACATTATACTAAAATAACACCAACAAACCACGGTCGCACACAATAATTTACTTACATCATATCTGCATCCGCCCACTTTGGCATTGAAATCTGTATAAACTCTTGGCGACCTGTTTAGCGAAATGACTGCCCTTAAAGCGGGCCCTTTTTGGCACCCCTGCCTTCATGCATATCATTTGGCACGAGCTCCCTAATAACTTCAATCTGCAACTTTATCAGAACCTATAAGGTTTAAACGATATCTTATCACATAGATGTCTCATTATAGGGATAAAATCGGACGCAAATATTTCAGTTAAAACCAAGTTCAATTAATATGCTGTATCTATACTAATATTATAAAGCTGAAGAGTTTGTTTGTATGTTTGTTTGTTTGAACGCACTAATCTCAGGAACTACTGGTCCGAATTGAAAAATTCTTTTTGTGTTGAATAGACCATTTATTGAGGCAGGCTTTAGGCTATATAACATCACGCTGCAACTAATAGGAGCGAAGAAACAATGTAAAATGTGGAAAAAACGGGGAAAATTATTCATCTTTGAGGGCTTCCGTTGCGAAAACGGTTCAAGTCGTGGGTAACAGCTATAAATTATAAAGCTGAAGAGGTTGTTTGCAAAAATAAATATGATGCCCAAAATAAATATTCCACGCGGACGAAGTCGCGAGCACAGCTAGTATAATATATAAATGACAAGCTGCATGCTGATTGGCCAAGCATGACATGTTTATGAATATACGAGTATGTATAGACACATCGCTATCATAATTTAACGTGTCTAAATTTAACCCACGAAAGCGCCCAAAATGGAATGCCACTAGCCTTTACAAGTGTTATAAAACAGTTAACACAGATAAAAATTATAAAAAAATGGTTAAGTGTCTCTTGGTAATACTGTCTAGATTCAGAACCTATAAGGATTAAGGTTTAGGTTTAAATTTCGGCCCTTTTAAGGCCCTTTAGCGAGTGCATCCAGCAGCTTTTGCAGATTTTACTCAGAGCTTTAGTACAAAGTTACAACGTACGAAGCTTACATGATCTTATTTAGTGTAGTTTACAATATTTAAATCACTGCGGCTATTTTATTTTGTAGTACATAGAGAAACTATGTAGATAACTAGTGGGAACTTGCGGTTTTGCTCGCATTAAGAAGTAAAACTTGCGTCCTCTTGCATATTTTACTCCTTTAAAAGTGGCATTTCCAAAAATCTTTGGTAGATCACTATGTCAGTCAGTCAGTCAGTCATCTTTGAGTTTTATATATTTAGATAATAGTTAATTGTTGTAGTATTTGCGACTTTGTTGTACTTAGACCTGTAAGAATTTAAATTACTCTGTAATAACCAAACAACCAACTTATTTTATGAAGCTACTTATTTTCTTTTGTCTCCCACTTTTGAATGCGGTGTTTATGTGAATGAATGTAAAAAAATGAAAAAAAAAAAAAAATGTTACTTATAAAATTAATAGTTATTTTATCTCTCAAACAGCCTAAACTCAACCCAATCGTCAACACATTTCCACCTTTGTTTATTTATTTATTTATTTATTTATTTTATTCACTTATGTACTAACAGCTTAAGCCAACACGTACATAGTCTGACCTCTCAAGTTACTAGCCGCCGGCTTCAATAATACAAAAAATACGATTTATTGCGAAGATTCCACTGAAACCAACCACTTGATTCCAAAAACACAACCACAGAATGACTGATATTTCATCCCAACCGTTGATGGAGTAAAACGATATCGATTTCTGATCGATTTTTTAATAATATTTTCCGCAAAAGTTGTTTGAGACATTTATTATTGGTATTTTTATTATATCTTTTAAAGATAGAAAATAAAGTGTGGATTTCTCATAAGGTACCAAATGAATTTGTAATTTGGAAGTATGAAAATTTCACTTTTAACACTATTTCAAAAACAAATTAATTTATAATTAAAAGAAATCTTTCTAATTCTACTACGTGGTATCTATGTACTAAGATCTGTATTAAAGCTAGTAGAACTATAAGACGTATATGATAAATAAAATTACACTTACGAATTATATTCATTATAAAGATTTTTATGATTAGTGTGATGACTGCACCGCCTTACAAATTGCTTATACCTAGCTTACTTATATAGGATTAACAGTATTATATATATACAGTCCTTACAATCCATTAATAACGAACATATAGAACAAGATTTTCCCAGAATCGTATAATAAGTCAGCCGAAGGAGCTAGACTTGCCTCTGAACAAATTAGTGCTCAGACAAATTATTATTACAAATTATTTCTAGCAATATTCTAGATATTATTTCATCCCCATTTCCACTTAACTTCTTATTATTTCCCGCCCACGTTTTATCTATAAATCATGAAGCTCATAAACGTTATTCTGACTAATGATCAATTTTATCAGGTATTCAGAAATATTACCAACATATTTTCGTATAATTGGAAAACAAGAATTGGATTCTGAGAAAGAAAACGTAAGTTTGAAAGTCGAATAGGGTAATTTTATGACTGTTTGTTTACGGGCAATTAATAGAATATAGACAGATTTAAAAAGAATTCGTGAAAAAGATTTAGAAGTAGGTACTTTGTATGAGTTTGACTACTAAAAGGGGCAAAGGTAGCTCGTAATTTCCATCTTACTGACCTTTTCTAGTTAGTCGATCCTATAGACGTGAAAAAGAACGTTAACGCTTTGTCAATTAATAGTCAGGAAACTCTCTAATTAAAAAATAAACAATGAACCATACTGCAGTTCTTAGAAACACAAGAAAAAAACAAATTTAAAAGCGATAAAGACAAATGCAAGACGAAAATTGTCTGCATTACTACCTCGGGGCAATAAAGACAATCTTCCTCATCGAACTAGCTTGCTACGAAGCACAAAAACAGCTCCACCTTAACCATTAACTCTCCTTCTAAATCCGTAATAGCCAAACAAACAGTTTGACTCCATTACTAACACAATTAAATTACAATTGAAGCAGTTAAATGGCGTCGAAACTCTATAAAGCTTAATAAATAGAACATTATTGGCAAAAAAGCGAATTCAGCGGTCAGCGGACGACCCCGATTACCATAATGTGGCGATTAAAGCGGCTTTAAATGATGCCAGCTGATTAATTGCCGGTGCATTCGTGGGTAACACTGGAAAGGATTATCAAATCAATAGTAGTGGTGGAAGCCGTAACGTGCCACATAGATAACAAAGTGAGAAAATAAATAGTTATTTCGCACAAGTATTTGTATTATTCCTTCAATGCACGTGACTAAACGTACTTCTTAGAGAATTGTGTTTCAAATAATTTCGTTCAATGGTGTAACATTGTGAATGCGAACTTTTTAATAATAGAGACATTTAATTATTCAATAATCATTTTCTTGGTAAGCGTAAATACTCACATAATTTGAATACATAACTTTGGAATAAAAGTTTAATTTTAAGGTACGTGTAGTTCTAAAGTGTCGTTTTATTCATTTTATACTTCTTGAAAGCTCAGGTAAGTGATTTCTTGGTATTAAGTTAAAACTTTCTAGTTGGATCGAATTCTCACTAAGTAATCGAGAACTTTAAGAGCTTTCAAACAATGAGAGCTTTTGAATTGGACAAAGTTATGGTATAAAATTACGCTAGAGAAAACAATACGATAATTTCAGACAGATCATTTTAACAATGCTTTGGCTTGTTTGATTGCAAAATAAATTTCATTTGGTATAAATTGTTTTTTATTAACCTATACTATCCACTCCTGGGCAAAGGTTTCCCCAACTCCCTCCATGCGTCCCGGTCGAAGGCCTCGGTATAAAGTTATGTGTGACTAATATTTTGACAGATTTGACGACGCGAATGGGTATACAGTTGACATGCATAAACATTATTTATTTATTTATTCGTAAAAGTTTACGCAACTGAAAATATACTTAAACTAACTTAAAAAAGCTACTTTGAATAATCTAATAAATGTGCATTTTGTTCTAGATACACAAACAAATTTATTACAAACAAATTATAAACAAGTTTTGGTCCTAACAGTAAAAAAACGCAACAATCAGTGTTGGACTCGCAGAGTTAAAAATCTAAAACCTGGAGGCATAGGATGGCAGGTACAACATATGTATTCGATATCATAAATCACAGCATTTTCATCCGAAATAAAATGTTTTAATAGAATATGCCAGTAAATATGTTCTTGAAAAGATATTTAGATAAGAGGACTATCTAAACAGAATTATTGACTTTAAATTTTAATAAGCTCTTAACAGCTTTTGCAGCAAAACCTTTTGAAGAGAATAAAGTTATGTCACAAAATTAGGCAACGGGAAACAACATGATAATTCCACAAAGAAAATTAAAACGACGTAATCTTTTTGGAATCTCTGGAGCTCATAACACGCACATGAAATTTATGTCGGTATTAACCTTTGGAGATGAGGTAATTTGGTAAGCTGAATATGTACTTGGTCAGCTAATTCGTATTGAGGTGAGATTTTTTATTCAAACGAAATAGTATGTAACTTTAACGCACACGCACAAATTCATGTATGCATAACATTGATATCGCACAAGTGGTTAATTTATTTGGATTAAATTTAGAGAAGGGATAAATCAGGTAATGATATTTTTTCTCTTTTTAGATAAACTTTGATATTCTTCTAAGAACATACGAGTACTAGCTATGTTATAAGTTTCTACTGTAGTTTATATCTCTCGTTACTCAAATGCGGCTGTCACACAAGCATACTTACTCGTACCATAGTTATTTGCTTAGCTGCATAACCTAACAATTTTGCGTCCCGATTAATACATATCGTTAACCTTTTATCAGTTTGAAAATTTAATATACCTTCGCGAGGCGACAACGCCGCTCCCGCCGCCCGCCCACCAACGAGGGGCGGAAAGGTCAATCTCTTGTTTTGAAAATATCTACACGATACTATACAATATACATGTATAGATTATACAGGACTATAGTAGGTCGTGTGACACTTTAAATTACAAAGCCGTTCTGGTGATATTCATTGTCGCTCATTCCATTCAATACAAAGCAAGCCCTTACATTCTTAATTAGTTTATTGATTTCATTGAATCGAAAGAGGAGGTGGTAGGTATGTGTTTGACGTATCGGAATATCAATTTATAACCTGGTAAGTATATAAAGAAAGACCGGGCAGGCAAGAATACAATTATGTGATTGTAGGTATATTTCATTCCAGGCATAAGAGACGTTATAAATATTCGGGAGAAACCGTGTAATTACATACTTGATTTGTCATTACGAAATTGAAGATGTATTTGGTTTATTACATTGCCTCAATTTGAATTCTCGAGACACTTGTCAAATGCAAGTCCGGCAATCTTGATTATTATTAGACCATCAGATCGCCTTAAATGACAACACAACAGATCGTTCGGTGCTTGCCAATCGATCAACTATTTGATGATGGTAACTAGCTAGAACCCACTAGATTAGTAAAGTGGATACCATGGGGAGACAGGAGACCACGAGGCCGCCCGCCGCTACGATGGGTGGATGAAATACTCGTACTAAAACACGCGGGCCGTGATTGGATGGCTAAGGCAGAAGATCGTGCATCATGGAAGCAATTGGGAAAGGCCTATACCCAGGAAAGTACTTTCTGATCAAACTACTTCTTACTAGCTTGATCAGAAAGTATCCTACCACCATTCTAAGCCCACTCATAACCTTGTACTTTGGAATAATGATCAAAGCGTGGCAGTACAAGATGCGTGATCAGCCGCCGGGTCAGCGAATATCTAATGGAATTACAGCGGCGAGGTGCGCCCGGAATAGACGGCCGTCGCTTCATCGCTCCGCTGCTGGGCTTAGGCCTCGGTTACACTTGTCATGCAGTATTTTTAAATCCTTAGTAACACGAGATAAAATAAAAAAAATGTTGGTTATCTCTCATGTTCAACTTTTTTTCAAATAACTGCGATGACAATCAAAACTTAAATGTTCAGACATCTAACTCAATGTCAATTTAAGATTTTTGATATTTTCTTCGAATAAAACTGAATATATTTTTCTAACACTACTGAATGTTAAATATTTTTTCTGCATTTGTCTTGAGCACAAAGCCTGTATTGTATTGATGTCAAAGAAATTGTGTTACATTCCTTTATACACATTTCACCAATCTGTCCGAGTCCTAACTAACCCTCAATTAGACTAAACTGATTATGATTCAATTTCGAGGGAGATTAGTCTGGCCGTCTGTGCAAATGTCTATCTGAGATATAGCTATAGCATTTAAACAAATCTACACTTTTTAAATTTATAAAATTTGTGAACAATTTTTACACAAAAAGGATTTTTCTAAATGGATGTTTCTAAAACGACTTTACTAATACTTTATTACTTTTTTGTAATATCATTGATATAAATTATTTACTTACCCAAGATTTGAAAAAAAAAGCCCATAGCAGTCAAATAAATTATCCATTCAGGCGAAATAAGAACAAGAAAGATGCTACATTTATCAAAAGAAATCCTCTCTCAAGGTCAAACCTCCCTGATAACACTTAAAAAGATTAAGCACTAGGTAGGCATAATACAATACATATTCAGGGTTACTAGTTCCTACAACCTTTTTTTACACACATAAATAAGGTATTTTATTTTTAATTGAAGGTATTTATGAATAAAAATTGTCACTGTGTGGTATATCCAAGAAGCAGTATCCGACCCAGACGCAGACCACCAGCCTGATGGACGGATGATAACCAGCCTGATGGACGGATGATATTTCTAATCAAGTAGGGATCAGACAGGCTGGAGACCGTACTACGTGGCACGTTGGAGAGGAGGCCTATACTCAGTAGTGGGTAAACTCGGTCTGACATGATGATGATGATCTAAGAATTGCTTAAAGCGACACTCGCATTAACGAAACTTTTGTCAAATATGGAGCATACTAAACTTGTACTACACTTGAATAAAATTGGCTCTCAAATGAGACTACAATTATACGGCGATAAATGCTCAGGTGCAGATTGTGTATTAAATGTATGTCAAAACAAAAGAAGGCAATCGTTTTTTTACTCTGTAGTGTAGATGAAAAGTGAACTCTGTTATTCAAGGTGGAGTATGTATAGGCTGGAATGAAAATTGCTTTCAAACGAGGTTGCCAGGACATACCGTTACGGTTTGGTGATAGGTATTTAATTTTTTATTTCCTAACATACTGATAGTCCTGTATAGCAGTAATCTCGCAGCAACAATAAATAATAACGGAATTAAGACAAACTTCCGAGTAAATTACTTCAGGAACAAGCATAATATTTCGCGAGCCTGATGTATATTTTAGTCTCGGAATAGATAAATTGCAGACAAGGTATTATTGTAGCCGGCGCTGCGTCGTGGGACCTAAATTAAATGTAAACTCAGAGATGTGTGATATTAAAGTAAAGTTGTCATATACTATACCTAGTTTTCAGACAATAAATGCATTCATTCGTTTTTATTCTTTTAATACAGTATGAGAAAAGTTGCCTAAAAGTCAGTCATACCATAACTACTATGATGTCTCCTGAACCGGTACTACAACGCCGTTGTGGTTGAAGACACTAAGTCCATATACATTATATACGTCTACATACTTTATATACATTGCGATAAGAACGTTTTAGTTCTTTGTTCTCTAGTGCCAAATATATATACAAACTATAACACAACTTATTATGACAGGCTCATACTCACATTTGCGTCATAAAATGATCTACAAAAGGCCTAACGTCCTTACCTATTTTAGAGGACATTTTAATTAAAATATCTAAACTACAACACAATTTTGTCCGCAACTGATGGCAGCATTTTGCTGGAAAATGAACCTTGAATATAATATCTCTGTTTAAAATTTTAGTACTAATTTTGTCCGCCTGTAGAATTATTAAGCATAGACTATAAAGCAGGCACGATTCTGGCCGATAGTCCATCGCCGGGCACTAATTAAGATAAGTCCAGCGAAACGCGCACAAACTAGCTTACTCGTAAAGCTAAGCTATCTGAATAACTGAAAATTATGGTCATTTTAGTAACTACGTAACATGGCTTAACTCAAAAGTCTATATTGTTTGGAAAGTATGTGCAATCTCTTTTTAATAATCAGAAAACTCTTTAAACTTATCCTTTGACTTTTTCTTTAGCTTGTAAATGAATACTTTTCTTCATTTTCTTTTTCTTTTATCTAGCTATATTTTAAATAATGGAGCACCTAACAAATGTATTGGACCCGTTAGTAAACACCAGCTGCTAGTAACACATTATTACGTTCATATTTACACGTTTGTTTACATAAGCGTTTCAGACACCCACTCAACCCTAAATCTTCTTTTACAATTTTAAACCGCGCCCTTAAAAATAACACTGTTTCCGAAGAAAGTTAGCAAAATTTATTTTACAAAGTACGAAGGCAAGCATAAAAATTACTCTGTAACCATTTATTAAGTTACATAGGATATAGCGGTGTAAGCCTTTTTAATGTACTCCTAGTGTAACGAAGCCTAATTTTGCTATTCAGTCGGCTAACTTTTTAAGTGGTGCTAATTCTACTTTAGATTTACCTACCACGTTTTCAATTTTCCGACGTTTCATGTTTTACGATGGGATTCAGGTTTTTGTTGTTTTGAAATGGACTATCGTAAAAATAAAAAAATAAAAAAAATGGAAAAGAAGCCCAGGACGTCAGAGAATGAAGTGGCTAGACGACATTAAAGAGTGGACAAAACTGAGCTATCCGCATCTAAGAAGTAGCATGGGATCGCAGAAAATTTTGCCAATTGACCTCCAAACTTCAATTTGAAGATGGCACCCGATGATGATGATGATGATGATGTAAAAACATAATACATCGTAATTATGAAGTCTCTGTCTAGGTCTGATCCCATTTTATGCTAAGTTTTAAGGTAAGCTCGGTATAGGTACGGATTAATCTAGGCTTTATTTGAGACCCTTTTTAAGCCGGTAATTGATGAAAATATTGACATGAAAAACATGAAAACATTATGATAAAACAACAAAACTTAGATTTTTAGGGAACCTTTTAGTTTATTAGGGTCTAGAAATAACACTCGTAAGTTGAATAAAAAAGTACCTTCTTTAACCAATTATGTGCTAGACCAGAAAATTTAGAGTTTTTGTTTAACTATAGAACCAGTTTACCAATATAAACATAGCATCACCTCCTTTTCGAAGCCGGTTACAAATAGGAATGTAAGACGTTACTGTTCCATTTCTACCTAACTAGTTAAAATAATAACAGCCTCAGTCACACCGTGCTATAATTCTGCACTCCGTTGCCACTTACATACTTCTCAGAAATGTGTAAAAGTGGCTAAATTGCTTTGCCCTCGAACTGTACGGGATCTAGTAATGAGTGCTTGGAATACTGTGTAACGGTGTGAGCGAGGATGTGCATTGGAAATTGTTATTAGCGTGTGTTATCTTTAATAATTAATTAATCTGTAGAAATCAATGTTATCAATCCGTGAAAAGGAAGACATAGATAGACAGATAGATATACACTTTATTATAAACACCAGCACAATACAGAAATTTACATAAATATATTAAAACTTAAACCTAGTGTCTTAACTGGCGGCCTTATCGCTAAAAGCGATATCTCTTCTAGGCAACCAATCTGGCAGGGATAAGACGCAAGTATAATTGTAGACGAGGTGTTTTAAATGTATGTGAAATTACATAAATACATATCATAAAATAAGCATACATAAATAGCAAAATAAACAAATACACTAATACATACTTCTATACATATGATGATAAGTAATAAATATATGTCAAATAACGATAACTACAATAGCATATACTTTCTATTCAACTTGAGAGGACAAATACAGTTTAAAAACTTTATTAAGCGTTTTATATCTACATTTTGTTACATTCCGGCTTGTTCTATTCTCTATGTTATTATATACATAGGTGAAACTTTTTAAAATACTTCACAAGGGCAAATGTGTGTCTTTTTGATAAAAAACAATCATAGTGTAATTTCTAATTGATTTGCGGGTCAATCAGTGTCTCCCCCATGCTCCAACAGAGGGCAGCACTCGTCAGTGAGCTAACTCGCGGAAATATTCCCATTCCGGGCTTCGTTACTCCATGTTATGGGACTAACTTGATTATGTACTGGACATGTGATGGTGTTTACCTCAAAATATTTATCAGTTTTTTTAAGTGTACAATAGTGTGTTGACATTTAAGTGTTTTCTTCTAGGCCAGCACTATA
The DNA here is from genome assembly GCA_964023185.1 of Macaria liturata. Lineage (NCBI taxonomy): Eukaryota > Metazoa > Arthropoda > Insecta > Lepidoptera > Geometridae > Macaria > Macaria liturata. The sequence continues at coordinate 1,359,477 of OZ026815.1, read as the reverse complement.
ATTTGTAGACTGCAACGTTATTTGACGAGCTGTTAATAATGGGACAATGGGACTATCTACCATTAAAAATATTTAAAGTAGTCAATCCGACTTCTTTGACATTGATTTATTTTAGGATACAATATAATATAACTTCGATAAGCAAATGATGTAAGAAATCTATTTATGCGGGTCAATTAGTAACTTGAATTAATTTGACAGAGGGCAGCACTGTCCCTAACTCGCGGAAATATTTCCATTCCGGGCTTCGTTACCCGATGTAATAGGCAGTAACTTGATTATGTACTGGACATGTGAAGGCGTTCACTCCAGTAACTGGCGTGTGATGAATATACAAATTGTTAAGCCCTAATGTAGATGGAATGTAATCAGAACTCGCCTAAGCGAGTTAAAAAAAAATAGGGACCTATTTATATTATGTTTGGAGAATAAAAAAAATCGAAAATATTGTATTATCTGTGGAAGACAATCTTATGTACCTACCAGCCAGAAATTTCCTAATAATTATGCAAGAGTTTTTAACCGGCCACCTCGATCAAAAGCCAGATGAATTAACTAATCTAAATTCAAATTTAAATTACTGTGAAAAAAATATTTTGCTCGGAATCTTTTTAAGCTGCATCGGGTATAATAATACCAGTTTTCATAAAGATCTCATTTGTTACTTATTTTAAATTAAACTAACCAAACTTCACTATACAGTTATTGTCATCTTGAATGAAAAATAAAAGCAGGTTCAAATTGGCTAATCTTTTTAAGACTTTCGATACCACTGATTGACATATTAACATAGACTTATTACTCCTCTTTTTTTACTTCTGTTGCTAAAAATGGTAAATCTTCAGAGAATGGGATAAAGAAACTTAATTGACAAAGATAAATTTGGGCTCACGATGCAATTTAAAACGAAAATAAAACTTTCCTGACCTCCGAAGTAAATTAATTTATCTTGAAAAATATGACTTGTTAATTTTGGAAAGCGAAATCGCTCCAATTTATCATGGGATGCAAATTAAATTAGCGATTCGTATACTTATGTATGTTGGTAGATTGTTTGAATAATTCGCCGCTAGATTGCGTGTCTGCTGCGATTCCCTGAACTCATCTGTGGTTATCAATCTGGTAGAGAATTATGTCTGTGGATATTATTATAATCGAATGATTAAATGCATCCAATTTGATTAAAATATGACAATTTCATGTGAAAGAGACACACAGTCGACTCGTAGGGACTTAATTATTTTGAAATACTTATCTTCCGTACTGAACCACGGATAAGTTTTGAGTATATATATATAAAGACTATGACTTAAATAAAAGTCTTTTCTTTTATGTAAGACGGTTTTTTTCTTATTTTGTTTATTTCTCATGTGAATACAAACCTCAATTCCCATAAGTTGCCACAAAGGCAAGACAGGCAAATTGCAGGCGTCATTTCAGCTGTTTGACTGAAACGACTGAAACACGCTTCAGTGGAACGCTAAACTGAATTTCAGTAGCGTGATACTGTTACAAGCATGATATTATGATTAAATATGCTTGTTCTGGCAAAATAACTTAGTTACAAATACATGAAGGGATCATGAAGATTAGATTTTACGTATGTACTGTGAAGCCTAGGTATTATTACAACTATAATTAGGTACTATTTATAAGATATTACGAGTATGTATCGTAAGCCAAAATCTAATAAATGGGATTTTTTGTGAACCTCTGCTGAATGATGTTAAATTTATCACTAGGAAATCATCTAGCCGGAAGCCTACCATATTTGCTATTCCTATTTTCTATAATAACATTGGTCATAACAACCCATTGTTTCGTATGTGTCATTTGTACAATGAACTCAGTAAAAAAGAATGTACTAAACTAGATATATTTCATCACAACTTAACTAAATTCAAAAATCTACTTAATAAATGTAATATTACCGGTTATAATAGTGACGTTTTCTACAAACTTTAAGAGTATAACATTATATTGTAAAGAAAGTTGTACACAATAGTTAGACTTATAAATTTAAATAATTTCATATATAAGGTTAAGTTTGTATTTTATTATAAGTTTTAGTTTGTAAGTTATTTTTGTGTCTGTAAATAAATAAATAAACTAGTTTTCTCTCCACGGCATTGCCTGAATGGATTAAACGTTTGCTTAAACTTTTTGTAAATGTATGTATGTAAATGTCAATATGTTTGTTTGTCCGTAAAATGTTCGGAAATGATATGAGATGGCGATATGTTTCATGTAAGGGTCATGGAACTTATTCAAAAACAGTTCAGCAATTTCTTTTAAGGATTTTTTACTACTTGAGTAGCTGTAAGTTATAGGAAAATATTCAATAAAGTATGGTTTGTTCATTTGGAAACCATAAGTTTAAAAAGCCCTAAAAGAAAACTTATCTACTTACTAGATTATATCGTTCGCTATTATTATAAGCAAGTAGGTACATATACTGGCTGTACTGTTGGTTCCCAAACTGCTGTATTATGCAGCACTGGAACCTGACACGACTTGGCGAAGGAACCTCGCGGTAATGGTCCCATATTTCGGTGGGTTTTTGGGATAATCTTATTGAAAACAATGGGAATTGAACTACTAAACTGTAAAGAGATAACGTTTTCTATTGTGTACTTGTATTGCTTTTCTTTAATACATAATGCACAGAAATATTCGTAAAAATAGCAAGAAATATATAACATTTATATAAGGCGAAAGTTTGTGCGTGAGTGAGTGACCAGTATGTTTGGTACTTCTTTATATTCAGACTCATAACAGCTGAACCGATGTGTATGACATTTTGTGGGAGGAAAGTTACGAGGATAATTAGACATTAGATTACAATACACAGGCTAGGTAGTTTTAATCCCGGATAAACGCGGGACGTTGCTAGTAATAATTTCATTTTACTACAACTGGTTGTAAATTTATTGCTAAGTTTATCTCACAGAATAATGTATAATGGCCACCATGTACCCAGGTGACGTTTCGCACACAGCCAGCAATTTGAGGCTGTCACAATGTACTTGCTAAAGAAATAAACTACATCACTGCAAAAATCACTCTTATTGCAACGTGATAAGGTGCTCACATCATCATTAAAGTTAAAATGATGTAATAGCAAAAACGGAACAAGCAAATATCAATATATTAACTAAACTTTTTGGTTTTCACTCACGTGTAAATCGCGTAAGTTGTTTACGCGTTTCGGATGTTATGACATCCCTCTTCAGAACGTATGTTCTGTTTAGTTAATATATTGATAAAATGTCTCACGAAAGTTTTAATATTAAAAAAGCAAATATCACCCTTATTTTGATCAATTAAGGTACGGTATTTATATGACGATTGTAATGCAAAATAATATGGTATTGATTAAAATTGGCTTTAACAACGTTACAAAATTGTACAAAAACATGTAATATCAGGCAAATTCAATATCAGACATTACTTGGTCATTTATCTTGTTCAGGAACATGAATATGCAAGTTGGCATATACATACATATGTACATATGTATAATGTAACACACCAAGGTAAATATACTCGTACTATCTGATTCATTAATTCCCACAATCACTGGGAATTGAAAGGTATAAGCTAACAAATGGCGCAAGACTCCGCCCATTCGTTGTCCCACCAGTGGGAGTGGGATTAGCAACTAGAGGGACATTTGTATTTGTGGGAAATTGCGTAGAGAAGAGTTTCATAGCAAAAGACACGATATTATGTTGCCAATTTTCCCCAAAAAACCCTTTTTCAGGGTCTTTTTTAAATGAGCTAATATTGTACAACTAAAATACCTTTATAATGCTGAAATATTGCTCATTAAACTTTTAAAATAATAAAACGACTCATGCTGAGTCATTCTCATAAGGAAACTTATCGCAGTAAAAATAATTTAATAGTAAAAGAGCGAAATGAAATCAATTTTGAACAACGACTATTACGTTTATTTACAAACTAATCTTATAATGGCTGATACTCGTACCTAAATACAACACAATTATTGTTAAACTTATTTTTCTATAAGAAATAGATTGAACTACGTATAAATCAAAATATGATTTGATTATGCCTCCGTTATATTATCGCCGCGTCATGTTTTCTCCTCGTTTTGTCACAATTTCCTTTGGCCACATTTTTCCTGGCCAGCCTTAGTTTTTTATCCATGCAGCGATAATAAATCAGGGGTATTAAATTATGCAGCCCGGGGGTGGCCGGCGATACCAAATTATCGGGCTGACGTAGAAATATGATACGTACAGGTTAAGAAGGTTTATAAGACTGCATTTTTAGGGGTTGTTTGGATTTGAGCGCGGATTCGGCTCGTGTTGCAATTTTACGTGATGTTTCATGAAGTTTTATGTTGATACGAAATTTGTACCCATGTTTCGACGTCTTCGTCCGTGACTTTGCTTTGCCCATACATTATAAACAAAGCGGGCGAATGTTTTGACACGAGTATGATATTTCTCTTTAAAGTTTTAATTTTACTCTTTTAGTGATGGATTTTTAATCATTCACTTAATCAATTCAATTCATGTAATCAAACGAAGAAGTTGCCATGCCAGATATACATAACTAGCTGGTGCGCGCGACTTCGTCCGCGTGGAATAGTTATTACCTTAAAAACGGTTTAGTGAGTTAACCTTAAAAGATAGACATGTACTGTTTGGGACATTTTGTTAGATCTTTTCAAGAGGAATAATTCTTTCATACACATTTTTTTGATATCTTGAACCGTTTTCGCAGCGCACGCAAAGGAAGCCTTCAAAGATGAATAATTTTCGCCGTTTTTTCCACATTTTCTATTGTTTCTTCGCTCCTATTAGTTGAAGCGTGATGTTATATAGCCTAAAGCCTTCCTCGATAAATGGTCTATCCAACACAAAAATAATTTTTCAATTCGGACCAGTAGTTCCTGAGATTAGCACGTTCAAACAAAAAAACAAACAAACAAACTCTTCAGCTTTATAATATTAGTATAGATTACGTACGAGTATACCACATATTGCACTTGTTTCCTACGCAACAAATCTATCTAAAGACATACCGCAAAAAACGAATAAATATTTTGTGCATTAATTGATATACATGATATTAAAACATACTTTATTGATTGTACAGATGTATATGCAGACCGTTACAGCTAATAAGAAAACGTATCTTTAAGCCAATTCAAGGAACAATTTAAAAACTACACAACCTAAGAACTGCTTTAAAAAATCTCCACAAAATCGCGTGAGGTTACCTAATAAATACATTACACAGGTTCAAAGCGCAGCTCGGTAACGCGAGGCTACCATCAATTGCTGCTACAATGCATATGTATTACTTTACTAACTTAGCCTTACTTACTTACCTTACTTACTTACCTTAGGTACTTCTGGACATTTATTGCACGGATTTTGGCATGAAATAAAAATGTTAGCTGCTTGCTAGGTCATATTAGTACTGCAGTTATTTATATATAATGTACTGCAACGTTGATATAATCAAGTGAGCAAATTGCTGTATAAAGGTTTCTCTCAATTGATGTAGTTTAACTTAATCTTGAGCCTTTTTTTCTTACGATAAGATTCTTGATACACGTAGGCATCCTTTAGTACATAATAATGCATATTTACGAAAGATAAATCCTACATACATCAAATGTGGTAAGGACATGTATATTTAAGCGTAGAAAATACAACATAAAGACAATCAAAACTGTCTTTGAATCTGATCCAGTCCACTAACAAATACCCTCATTTCCTGAAAAATGATCCAACATTCACAAACTGGTGCCATTTATATCTCAAACCAACGACTAAATGAAAAACTGCTTTACATTACTGCTTACATTTTAAATCAAGAAAGTGCATTCTGGTAAATAATAACGCGGAATCTCGCGGAATGCGCCGGAAAATGCTCGTTGGGAAAGCATTGGATTGGCTTCAAAGAAAGGATAAATGAAGAAAAGACTCCTATACGAAACTATATGACTCATGCAGTTTATGGTCAAGAAGAAAAGCCGATTAGAATATCTACGACACACTAAAACCCGGCTGCTGTTCTTTTAGTCCCATCAAACATTGAAACAAACCATTGATGTAAATAGTATCACCAGTGGAAATGTAAACATTTATTCGACTATCTCGACTAAAGTCCTAAGAAGGAAGCGAACATATATGTACAACAGAACATGACCATGGATTAAATCATCCAGTGCATATAAGAGTTTCTATGGTGAGTCTCCGTGCCATGATGTCTTGTTCCTAGACTTCTAGTGGAGCTAGCTCCTGCCACCACTATCAGTTATTCCACTGGCTCCATCTACTACACTGACGGGATTCATTTGACTTTAGTCGCTCGCTTGTTTTGCATTTCAGATGTCTTCAGACTTGATTAACTCAAACGAGATTCGCAGAACATGTAAAGCGAATAAATTTTATGGCGGGAGCTATAAAAGCGGGCCGTGATTGAGCCGAGCCCTGTCATTTGAAGGATATAGGGATCAAAAACCGCGTCCGTACAAAAAATCCTTCCGTCCCTTTCATTTAATTTATGGATCGGACTAATTGGTAGGACAAGAGTCCGCAATCAGGCATAATACTGGCGGGCGCATGTTGATCACGAGCGGCGTAAAGCCGGGGCTTTAGTGGCACTTTTACGAGTGTATTTGAAGACGCGCCTCGGTTAAGTGATTAAAATCGCGCTCGCTGCACCGAAACAAAGCGGGCGAAATGTTCAGATGAATTTAAATGGAGGCGCGAGACAAAGGACGAGGCTGCGTCGTGTCATCTTGTAACGAGGGCCGGCCCCGCCCGCGCTGCCGCGCCGGCCCGCCCCTGGAGCTACAGAACATGGACACGATCCTTAGACTAATATTTTGTAAAGGTTTGTACGTCATAATTGTACCTTGCTATTGTATGCAGTATGCTTAGTAAAGTACAAAGATTGTTTTTACTAAACAAAAACGAAATCATTGACAAGTTATGTAACCTATGGTATATGAATGTAAGAAATATATACATAGGTATCTATGTTTCGGAAGAAATCAACACTTTGTAGTAGACAATTACTACATAGTAATTTTAAGGTTTAAAACTAGAAGCTTTTGCCGTTACTCCAATTAAAGGTTAAATAATTTTGCTCACGCTATAGGCATGAACGCTAAATTAAAAAATAATACATTTAAAATGAAAGTTAAAGACCTAATTCAAAATCAACACCTCAACGGTATTTTAGTTTTGACCAAAAATGACATTCGTTCTACCAATATCCGCAAGTCTACGCTCCTACCATTTCAATGCACACCACAGCGACCTTTTCATACCGTGTCGCTGCAAATGCCACCCTCCTTGCAGCGCTGCACACCTTTTCAAACGCCCCAAACATCACTTATATAGCACTACCTTTTGTCTATAACGCTGGATCAGCTTTACGAGGATTCTGATATGAATTTTGGCTAAAGGTTGTAAAGTTTACTACCATTTCTAAATAAATATGTCAATTGTTTAGTGAAAACTCTTGCTCTAACTAATCACGAACTCATATGTGTTTGTGTATTCTTAACATTGATACAGTTGAAATTTAGCTTGCGATAAAGTTCAAACGTCCCAAACAAAACCAGGGAACATCTTTACTTGTAATTGTAATAAATACTCAAGTTTAAAGCTTTTTAAAAATACTTACAAGCTTTAGTATATACAGTTTGAATGTCTAAATACTACTCAATACACACTTTACTAAGACGATGCTCCGAATAATTGGATATTTCCAGCAATTTGTACAAAATACATCAGACTCCACTTCAACTAATTGAGATTTCCCAGAATCGTTCGCAGAAATAAACGAAATTTCTCACAAGTACTTACTATCTGTATAAGATATATGTACATATATATAGATTATACATATACGTAGATACATTTATTGTTTTATACTTTCATGTACTTTAAATAATGAGGCATTAACGAAACGTAAAAGCTCCGTTGCGTGATAACATTGTAGGCATAACTTGGCAGGTCGCAACAAAATGCGAAGAGAAAATTCATTTTCATAAAAAGCACACGTCTTTTACATTTTTACATATTCAATAATGGGAAGGGAATTTGTGAACCTCTCAAGTTTACCTTGTTCGGGTAATGATGTCAAACATGTTATTTTGTATATCTATTTGTAGAATTGTATAGAGACGGTATGCTTTCAGAATGAAAATTGTGTGACTGGAGATCTACTTTGTGGAAACGTGTAGGGTTGTCTTTATTAACCGACTTCCAAAAAAAAAGTTTTTTCATCAACTCAAGTTTAGTAGTAGTAATAGTGAAGGATTATAGTTTCTTGTACATTCAATATTGTAAATTTGGTTATATGTTGAATTGTGTTTTTAACTTTATCATTTTAAATGTATTTTTAACAAAATAGATCTATACAGATAAGGTAAACAGTATCCTTGTTTGATACCCAGTTTTATAATAGTACAAAGCCTCATACCTTAGACTACTTAATCGCTTGTAAAAGTACCTATGTTGAGTTACTTGATAGCCAAATTGTCAACTTCAATATTTCTAAAATTTTAATCGATACAATAGTGGTTGTTTTATTTATATCATTTTTGTCATTGATATTTCATTTTTAGTAAGTAATCATTTAACAACAAGTCAAAAATTCCTTAGAGTTGTTCCTTCAAACAATTCCGCGAAACTAATCAAGTACCACGCAAGAGGTTGTAAGATTAATGAAAGGCGTCTCCTGCCGCAGACCGCGACCCGATACCGTACGCGTCAGGTGAACATACCTACATACCTAGAGATATATGTACCAACCAACTCATTTACATGTTCACATATGATAAACTTCAACGTAAGAAATAAGAAAAGACAACTACAGTACTACACCTACTTGTCAACTCATTTATATAGGTATATTTTACATAATAGACATCAACGCAAAAAAATGTTATACTTTTACAAGAAAGAAAGTCTAGTCTCTAAAATTATATTAGTATTAAGTTATTACCGGTAACCACATTTTAGCAAATTTTGGCTAATCAATAAACAATTTTCATTAATGTATGTCTAGTATACAATACGCTTTATAATTTGACGTATGAAACGGTTGAAAAGCATAAACAAATATAAACATTTTCCATCAACTGCTGCAAAATAAAATCAATCACAAAGCGACATCAAACGCAATATTCCCAAATCTACGCTTGCCATAATCCGAATACCTTAATTATCGGGAAAACACCGAAGGGCGGCAAATGGTAGGTATGGGGCGGCAAGAATGGGGCGCCAGCGGAAAGGGCACCAGATTAATGTGTAATAACATTCCTCGATGGACGTCATCCGAGCTGGTGATGAGTTTGATTTATATCGGTGTTGCCAGGATGGGACGGGCAAATTAAAAGGCACGGGGTGGCCAGTCAATTTTATGTCGTGTATTATTGGTAAACAAATTTAATCTGTACTTATAGCTTTGATTGCACAGTCTTTGCAAATAAAATAATAAGCTAGCTCGGATATTATGTCAATATGGCCAAAGTAGTAACAAAACATTTAAAAGTTACCTAATTACAATATTGGCTTTCTTAGACACAAAAACTTGACCAATTTTGTGTAAATGAAACTTTAAGGAAACAAACATACAACCGCTGTCATCTATATCTATCTATACATATAATAAAGCTGAAGAGGGTCAAAAATCTGAACACTGAAGATATTAAAAAAATGTTTGGAGAGACTAAGAAATTATAAAAGAACGTTCCAATAATTTATAGAATTTTTTAATGTTTATCTGTTTATTTAAACGATCATCACACAAAAACGGCTGAGCGGATCTCCATGATTTTTAGTATGTAGGTGGTATGAGAAAAGTCAGTCCCGGAAGTGTCATAGTTTTTTTTTATCCGTCAATTATGCGGAAATAATGCGAAGCTGCGGGCATAAACGTACCAAGTGAATAACTATGAAATAATCAGAACTTAAACAATAAATAAAATAAAATAAAAAAGCCTTTATTTGCCTTGACATAATATAAAACTTATTCTAAAACAAAACTAATACTACTTAATCACGAAATTTGTATACTTTTTCTTCAATTTACTGTGTGACGTCAGGGCACTCAATGTTGAGTGAAGGCCTCCTCCATGCTTCATCATGTGTCTCGTTCCAGTGCTGCTTGTCTCCATGTTATCAACAATTCTAGATTTTCTGAGTGACAGCTGCAAGACAGCAATTTTTAGCTTTATTTTTAAGTGTGGTAAATATGATCAGATATTTCTAGGTTGTTGTGATTTTTATGACATTTAGTTCTTATGTGAGTGGTTTCGAGTGACAATACCTGACATAATACGTGAAGCAATTTAAAATTGTCAACAACAATGTTGTTTGTGTATTGTGTCTGCCAGCACACTGCGAGCAGGTTCGTGCCGCGACGGACGCACGCCTAATTGTACGTACGGGCTTACAACGCCCCGGCGCGGGGCAGGGTTGCCATGGGGAAATATTGTAAAAATAAATAAAATAAAAATGTTTGTATTTGAAACAGTTAAAATGATTTACAGTGTTAGTTTAATATATGACAATTTCTAACATTATAGCTACCACTTTTATTAAATATTAAGCTATCTATGCAGACCTGCATATCTAAACTATTATAGGAGCTTGTATTTTAGATAAACATGTTCCTCATTTGTAGTGATACAAAAATTGTAAAGGTTTGAAAGTCATACATCGTTGGCAGTTGTTCAGTCTTCACTTCATTATTGCTAGCATTGGTAACATGCTAATTGTGCCACTTAAACTGATAAATTAGTTGGGCATCAAGTCGAGTGAACAAACCAACAACAATGCCTCATTTTGAAATTAAAAACTTCAGTCAATGGAACTGGCAAGCTTTTATTTAACTATCTATTAAGCAAGTTTATTATGCATACTAATCTTTTTTAAACCTCGTTTACACTTCTAGAAAACTTTTCAGTCAACCTGTGTAATATTAGAACATGATCAATTTTAACTTTAAATTAAATAAAGCGACCACACAACAATAGTTTTATTTCCTATTTCTCCATACCCTAGCAACCCTAGTTTCTCACAGCAGTGGCAAGGAGCGCCATGAATTAATTATCAAGCCATTTTACACCCGGCTGGTACACTTGTAAATCACAACTACTACGTCTATGTTTGTATTGCTGCTTTTAAACTCGGTTTAAAGCTGACTGAGCGATTAATCCCTCTTAATACAAAACGTGGTTTAAATATTAGTCTAACTCATAGTCGAACTTTGAAAAAAAGGCGGTTTTGGTTGTTCAAACATCATATGCAAACAATGAAATGGCAACTTTAAATAGAACGTTGATTTATCATTGGTAACATTTTGACAATTTCATTATTATGACAGAAGAAAACAAATTTTGAACAACAAAATCGAATTGCATATTTTCAAAGTTCTGGACTAATAGTTAAACCACGTTTTGTAATAAGACCCAATAAGTTTGATAGGCATGTTAGATTTCATTACGTGTTGATTAAAAACAACCTTACTCAAAGTTTCAATAAATAATTTCGTATAAAAGTGACGAACGAAAAGAAAACGAAATCGTATGTTGCAAGGTTTTGAACAGTCTGACGCATTTCATTACTGTACTATGGCGAAGAGACAGTGCCTTCCGTTACACGTGTTATCTGACCAAAGAAGCAGCTCGATAGCAACCTTTTTATTCAGATAGATAAATAATTACTTTATTAAATCACCACACACAAAACAATACAAAAAACATAGAAATTAAAATTAGCGTTATAATTGGCGGCCTTATCGCTACGAAAGACCTCTTTCAAGCAACCAATCTGGCAGGGATATAATCTTAAAATGAGTAGGACGAGGTGTTTAAGATATTAAATAAAATAATGAAAAACTTAATAAAAATGCGATAAATAGATCAATATAATAATATTTAGATGTCACATAAAAATTATTAGTTGAGGGAAGTTATATGCATGTTTGTAATCGTATTTCTTACCCAGCATATGTAAGAAAGACTGAAAGCAATTATAAGTTATTTTACCTAAAATTATGATATGTAATACTTAGATTTTTTATGCCCAAGTCTGACTAATAAACAAAGTCTTATTAATTTATGCCAAAATGCGACCATGTCTCGGTTGCATTCTAATGCATCTAAGCCTAGACAAGGCCTATTTGCTGTGCTTGGAACACGTCCGCAAATACTGGCACAGGCTGGCGCCGGTCGGGGCTCAGTGGAGCGGGCTTGTGACTAGTAGGTAGCCGGTTCTATAGCAAGGATATACTTGAAATTAAACGAAGAGAAGATACATGTATGTAGATGTATCCTTTCAACACACAGGAAACAAGAATGCTTATTCTATGATCAGTCAAACTCAAAGCTAATATACGAGTATATTTGACTAATTTGCAGTGTCGCATCACTCTATAGCCATATAATATTAGCATGTTTTGTTGCTTAAACAAGTCCCAGTTGCATTCTAAGGCCTATTTGCTGAGTTTGGAACACGTCCGCAAATACTGGCACAGGCTAGCACTGGTCAGGGCTCAGTAGAGCGGGCTTGTGACTAGTAGGTAGCCGGTTCTATAGCTGTGCAGAGAGCTTTTAATGGCCCGACCATCCAATATTTTTATAATTTTAATAAATAATAATGTAATTCCATTTTGTAAACTAGTGTAAGCCATTCTTATTAAATTATGTGTAGACTGTATACTGTATAGACATAATTTAATAATGCAATTAAAATCGTTTATTTTTATTTAAGTATTAGATTAAACTCTTATTGGATAATGAGCGAAAATAATCGCGACCGGCAGGATTCGAACCAGTGTATTTCTGGTCACTGTCCAGAACGCCTTAACCAACTAGGCTACGGTCTACTAACTGCCAGGCGCGAAAATCCACACTCATTTCCATACACTTCAGACTATAAAATAACTTCTGGACGGTGATCAGAAATAAGCAGGTTCGAATCCTGCCGGTCGCGATTATTTTCGCTCATTTTCCAATAAAAGTTTAAGTTAAACAACCATAGTGCGGGTTTAGCACTTAACTAAACAATTTATAATTATTAGTTTCCTAAGAAGAACCCTGGCAACTGTAACACAAGTAATTCTACAGCAGTAGCTTAGACTCAGATATAACTTAATAGTTAAAGATTACATTTTGAAATATTGTGTACAAAATGTTTAATAACATTTTGGTGAGATCTGATATTGTATTTTAATAAATTTGTAAGAAACAGATTAATCCTTTATCATGATAATCATCACACAGCTTCTAGTTTTGAGGTTTTTGGCTTAACTTAGCAAATTAGCTTACCAAAAATAGGTAGATACTTGTTTCCAACATGACATGGAACATACCTGAAAACAAGATAAAATATTGTTAGAAAATCTATATAAACACATAAAAATATACTGAATTCAACGTTAAAAGAAGCAAACCTCATAGGTATTTAAAACTATGAGACGGCAAGTTAATGTAGCAATGAATATATTTTCTTGACAAGAATTATATATATTTTATACTTTGTAAAACTGCACTACAGAAAGTAAAAAATAATTTGAATGTACTTCCTCCGACATTCGCCAGCCTACGAAGGAGGATACAAGGCACCGCAAACTCTTTGCAGTGTTAAAAAACCGCAATGTTTCCGGAATCCAACCGGACATGGCGTTACATATACTCGTACTAAGTTTTGCACTTGCGAGGGTTAGGGAATAGCAGAGGAATAATGCCTGATTTTGGAAACTTGTCCAAAAAATAATAAGAGCAAAGTATTTAATCATCCTCAGACCCGAAACGAAAAATACAGAAAATTATTATAAAGAATTAAAGAGAAAAAAAAATACTTGACTATTTGTAACTTATTACATAATAACGTTTACATGTACTTGGAATTTTATTTAAGTTTCAACCGTTTTATTTAGGTTTAGTAAGTTAGAAGTTAGGTTTATAATGTTGGTCCCTGAGAGACCTGCTGTACTGTAGTTCACATAATTTTGAGACAATGGGTAGGTCTTTAAAACCTCCTTTTGGACAGACTAAAGTATACTTAAGAATAGTTAGTTTTAAGAAAAAATCATCCATATATTTGATGATTTTTCGAAAATACTTAGAACTTTTAAATGACGAGTTACTTGACCACCATTTATATTCTGGCATGTTCTAATCTGCAGTATTAGTTTCCAAGTATTGCTTACAGTCTGCGAGCTGCGGATGACTCCTTTCGGTTTAATTTCGGTCGAGGGAAGCCACAAGAACGCTGCCCGCTGACCAGTCATGAGGTGTGGGGCTAGTGATAGCGGGTAGAGTATCTTTAGCATGACGGATAGTCTAACGGACTAACGTATTCCATGGTTCAGATGGATTTAAAAAACTTTCTACTGTGCTAAGTAATATTAAGGTTTTTTTTTAAATAATTAGGTCATTTTTCATTGTCTTTTCTTCCTGTACATAAAATATTTTAGGAACAATAATTTGATAAGATATTGAATCAGGCGTTACTTTGCGGAAATCCATTGTAAATGAATGACGAATAACGTAAAAAGATCACTAACAGATACATACGTAGGTATACTTTAAAATATACTTTATATAGGCAAATCAAATCAAAAGTAGTGTATAGTAATCGTAGTGTTAATATAGCTGCCAATAACACATAGCCAATAAACAAATCATAAATATAGCAAAACCGTAATAAGCCTTTGTTTCATTATCACCCGCTATCCGCTCAATCTCCAACCCCACAACTTCCAGAGAAATTGAAATAGCTACTCGGCTCAATCCAAGATCGTGTTGCGGTGCAAGTTGCGAACAAACTCCGGCAGGCGGCGCTGCGGTCGTTTTGTTCATTCCTTCATGTTCACTCACTCACTTCACTCACTTCAGCTATTTGATTAGGTTAGGATGCTTCGAAGGATCGTAGCCTTTTGAAGCTTGGTTGAGGTATGCAGATTGTAACGGGTTAGGAGATAGGATTTGGATGGGTGGTCGAAGTTGGTATCAACCATCAGACTATATAAATAAGTTGAATTGGCACTGTGCTGTTTTCCTATCAAACAAACTTATTTGTAAAGTAATTTAATATCGTTTATCATCGAAAAGGTTGAAGTGCAATCCTAAGAAGTAAGAAAAGGCTAAAAAGCTGGCTAAATTAATAATAAAAAAACTTTTCAATACCTATGTAACTCATTATCTTCAACAAAGTTGATTGACCTACAAAAGCATACGGAAAAAGAAAAGTAAAACGAATCAATATTTTTTATAAACACTTAATTGTCCGTACAGAGGGTTCACTATAATTAGCTATTCAAATTAGTAAGCACAAGTGTTAATTCCGAGACAGCTGTAATAATAAACTGAGGAAAGCTAATTACCTGTTTAATAAGGAAATGGAATTAATAACACAATTTGGAGAGTGGAAAATTAAGTACTTATAGCTGTTTGTATTTTACACAATATTTTGTGTACCTTTTGTGTAGTCATAAAACTCATATATATTTATCGTATAAAGTAGAATGTTATTACACCAGTAATCAGTCACAATTTTATACGCATAAGCAATGATCTGTATTATTTATAGACAGGTTGTTATTTATTATAGGTGATTAAATATTTTACCTTCAATGGTGTCAAGATTTTTAATAAAACAAATAATAAAATTATGCAGTTATTTGCTAATATTATCTTCATGTACAAACCAAAATGCGTAATAAAACTAATTGACATAAATTAAATTAGCAAATATTCATATTGAAATGTGAACTAAGCTCGCCACCATAAATTACAATCTCGCTTCATATCTATCAGAATAATTAATTCATTTAGCGAAAATTATCATTATTTAGTACAACATAATCCATCTCGTATTGCCAAAGCCTACGCAAACTAGTTTTGTGTGTGTGCCAAGCGAAGACTTAGCAATAGAGTAGAACGGAAATTTAATTACTCCAGCGAATTAAAGAATAATGGGAGAGAAAGCAGGTAAGTTAAAAGTGTTAGAAAGACTTGCTGTCAACTCGGCTTAAACATTTCTTTGTTGCCAATATTTAATTAGATATTATTTTTCTTAAAACGCCTCTTATTTTGCACAATATAATGATACAGTAAATCACTGACAGTAACTGCTGTTTTTATAAACGCACTATTTTCACTGACTACTCATCATTGTACATAAAATGTGGTAAGTATAAGGAATAAGATTACTATTGAAATACACACTAATCTTTTGTGTGGACAGGACTCTGCAACCAACAGCATAGTCCTTTGAAAATAGCTGTCCAATCAAAAACAACCACAAATGAATAAACTGACCATTCTTAAACTTTTATGTGAAATGAGCGAAAATAATCAAGGCCAGCAGGATTCAAACCTGCGGATCACCGTTAAGAACGCCTTAACAAACTAGTCTACGGTCTACTAACTGCTAGGCGCGAAAATCTACACTAATTTCCAAACACTTCAGACTAAGCGGCTGATGGCACCACTTGTGCAGTTAGAATATGCCTAACAAGCGCTCATATCGATTTACTAAGGAAACCTGATATGACGAGAAAATAGGGCCTTTCGCGTTTTTTTTTAAAGTTACTTTTGTCAAGTTTAAGTTAAACAACCTTAGAGCGGGTTTAGCACTTGACAAAAGTAACTCATAATTTAGTTGTAATAACCGCTAACTGCTGCTGACTCGTCCTCCTGATGATGGAAACCTCAGATTTCCGAAACTTGTCGAGCTAATTTTTCGACGTAATTTTTGACGTAAGTGCTAGCCGGTTATTACAACTAAATTAAATCCTGCCTTACGGGAACTATAATACAGTGGTAACTCATAATGACCATTCTATCTAAAACCATTATGTGTTCTACGGCAGTCCTATCGCAGCGGTAGATAATTCGGCTGTGACAGTTTGCGCTCATATATCATGGGGCCACGGTTTAATGGATTTCTGAACGGACCTCTGTGGAGCTTGTTTTGCATAACCCTGTATGGCTGTATGCTCTATGTTGGTTTGTATGTGTAGGATTATTACGTAATCCGTAGGTTACATTACTTACATAGAAATAGGGTTAAGAATTAGAACTGTAAGTTTGCTGCTTTGTTGTAGTTTAGTCAGTCGATCATTAAATGTAACCTTTGATTCATGTGAATTCAAATGAAAGCGTAAATGTAAAATGCTACTTTTGTGTATTGCATCCAAGGACTGAATATTTAACTACTGTTCAATTCAAGTAACATATCTATTACTACCATTTCGAAAAAAAAACGTTGTAGTCATAAATGACATTTACAAACTTGTTAACATTTTGTTAACACCAAATAATAGCTTAAACAAGTGCGTGCCTAAAGCATCACATTTCTAATTACCTTACATGAATTCGCTTCCCTGAAAAGTCGCTATTAAATATTCACCATTACTTCCTAACTAGGGTCTAGTCCAGACTTGAACCAACAATCTTATTGATTAGCAAATTACTAGTAAAGACCGGCTATACTTTGAGCATAGACTAAATAAACAGAGGTGCACTTTCGTGCATGTATTATTCATACCTAATTGCCTAACGGAGGCAGCCACGGGCATTCTTGTGTTGTGTAGGTAACTGGGCATGTACATTGTAGGTACTTGTCTGTGTTTGATGGTTAGCTTCGAGCTAGGTAAATTGTAATTAACTAAGCTAGTCTATACATGCAAGTATCTGTACTGTTCTATAGTTTATCTTTGGACGTGATTTTTAGATTAACTGTTTTGTTTCACATTGTTTTATTGACATTTATGTACATAGATCCGCTTGCACGATGACTCTAAAACACATTTAGCCAATTTTTATCAGGTAATTTTGACGATAAATGCGTACAAAAATCATTGTGCTATTTGACCTTTAGTAAGAAGAAGCACCCTTAGTAGATACGATTTCAGTGTGTTATTAACAAACCCCAACAACCTATATATAGGTATGTATACCCTATACATAGAGTAGTCAAGTAAGTGAGCAAAGCAGCGCGTCTAACGTCTATCCATCTATTCGCATGTTCGCTAACGCCGGCTCAGATTAACTATTAAACTGTAAATTAAAGTTGACACCCGATGGCGGCAGTCACGATACCCACTACGAGGCACGATAGGCACGTAGGGGATGAAGGCAGTGGGGGAACTTGGGGAATAAAGGTTCAGTAACATAGGGATAGTGTATTTAATGCAAACCAAATAAGAAATGTAAAAAAATACGTAATTGATCTAGTACAAATAGCTTTGTGCTTGTGTAAAAGTACAAGCTGCATCATAAATTTACTTTTGACTTTGTAAATATGAAAAAAGCATTGGCAAAAAAACCAAAAAGCTGTAGGCTAATGTGTATTTTCTCGATGAAAACTGAATACTGTAAAATGTTTAACCATTCAATCACCATGAAACTATGCCATCATTAAAATAATATAATTTTGACTTATCTTGATTGGCGGATTCTTTTATCCTTCATTATCGTCATAAAATTCGTACAGTAGTAGGCACAAAGTAATATCACGTTGTGTTCGGTGCATATTTCAGTAACAGATGCAATATTTTTTTGTAGGATAAATAAATGATTGGGAAAAAATATTGTATCACCTGCTGATTTTTTTCCACTGTGGCAATGATTTAGTTACAAAGTGTTTCGGTAGAATGCCGGCATTTCAGAGTTAGCTTGTATTCGGCCATGTTCGCTCGGACACTGTTATTAATGAAAATACTTATTATTGCGTTCAGTTTTGTGCTTTCAGGGAAACAAGTTACCTGTACGTGAGTTAGAAACACAAACAATAGTAGGTATGTTGAAATATTAAGAGGAAATTCGGAAAGTTTTAGTAATTTCAAATTCTATAAGATATGCTGTAAAACTAAACTGAAACCATTTTTTTAATATAAAATAAATATGTACGCAATAAATTAACTTTTCTTTTTTTTAAGGGTTGCTTATTTAGTGGTTTGATTGATGGAATCTAGTAAAGGTATATCTTTTTTCTGTTGTTTTTGTCAGAATTTAAGGTACAGAATTTTCTTTGTGAATATTTATTCACAACACTTTTGTTTTTAAGATAAGACCGTTTCATTTGGTTAGTCAATTTATCATTTATGAAATTTAACACAGCTTAACAGTTTTTAAGCTTCACATTTTTTGATTAGCAGCAAAAAATGTGAACCTTTTATCAAGATATCGTGAGGTCTTTTTTGAGGCAAAGTACCGATAGGTTTAGTTACTACTTGATACTGGTACATCTAATGAGATCGTGTCTTCAAAACATCCCCTTCATTCATTCGTCTGTACTTTTCATTATCCCTCGGGTCTTAAACCAGTTTCAATCAAGTTGGACACGCCAGCCTATATACATAGCACAGGGGTAAAAGCAATTCTTATGGTGATTAACTTTTTTTTCGATCATATATTCTTTTTCATGATCCCAATGTTTGGTTGCTACACTTGATTTGAGTGATATTTGAAACATTATTAGACTCAATGTTAGTTAAAAATAGAAAGACACCATGACTTGAAATCTAGATTAAATTTGTAACTATTATGAAATCGTATTATATCTGAAACTGTAACGTTGCTCAACATCAGGTGAACTATAACCAAAAATTCATTATTTATAAAAAAAATAACATATAACACAGTAGTTCACTTCTATTCTTAACAAGAATCACATTGTCTATGCTAAGGGCAGTACTATGTTAAGATTAACCGATCGTAAAAGTAGGTACAAGGTCCGTTTGTCAGTTAGTTTGATTAGCCACAAACCCCTGCATTCAGAGTTTTATGGCGACTTTGAATTTGAATCGGGCTCACTGTTAGCCACTGTTTAGCTGATTGGTTTAGTTGGTTAGTACAGAAAATCTGAAGAAACTTAGTAACTACTTAAGCAACTTATAAATTAAGTGTACTTACCATTTATGTGATTATTTATTTAATGTTTATCATTTAAATTTAGTGGTGCTACAATTTATTTCGGGATACACTCTAAGGTCTAAAAGTCAAACTTTTGTGAGTAGTTGATGATTATGTAGATATGATAGATTATTTTAGATAATTCCTTTGTTTGTTACCAAATAACTTTTTTAAACAAACAAAGGCGGCCAACGATATTTGTGGAGAACATTAAACTTAAGTAGTTACGTGTTATTTTGTATGTTATCTGCATCTATCATAGACCATGACAGCGTCAAAAACTTAAATGACGAATATACAAAAAAAAACTTTCAGAATTCTTCTGAAAGTTTTAACCTTCTTTTTATGAAGTCAATTTAAAATTACAACATTCCGCTAAGTTTATTAATTTAAGTGGTATACAAACAACAAAGTTTAAACTTGGTTTGAGTAGTTTGAATCCACGTAACTTAGTTTCAGGAATCTTCCATTGGATCCATTTGAATTAATCTAGTTCCGCAATCATCAGGCGCAGTCAGCAATAAGAGGCAATACCTTCCATACAGAACTATATTAATAAAGGGGTCTTCAAATCTAGAGTTAATAGGTATCTTCTAGGTAAGCGTGTTACATCCTAGACAGCAGCAATGCTTAACATCAGGCAGGCTGTAGTCAAACGTAAACCTATCCCACGTAAATATATATATATATATATATATATATATATATCAGAAGAAGGACTATGAGTCAACTAAAAATATAGACAAAGGAGTTTACTATAATAATATTATATTGTAAATTTACTAATTTTAATTGAAACAAAAATAAAATACTGTTAAATGTAATGGAATGTAAAGAAAAAATTAAAAGTTTCTTGACTATGCTTTGTTTCTTTCTATATGCATACTTTTGGATACCAGCTTTAATTAAATCAAGATATTTTACGTGGGTTGTAATTTGTTAAATGAACTCGGGTAAGATGTCACAATTACTAACTTTGTTTTTCTTCTTTGTCAGTTTTTATACGAAGTGACAAAAATGCCATTAGAAATGTCCTTGATCTTTCGTAAATTTCACTCGTCACAATTTCACCGTTAAACAAAGGATATATTAGTAAAATAACGAGTAACCCTGTGTATTGCGGTGTTACCAGCTCGGATCCAAGCGCCTATTGACCTGGAAACTTTGGAAATCAATTACACCAATCAAAACTAACTCCTTACCTACCTCTGTAGGCTGTACAGGAGGAGCGACTCACTTATAATAAGAGGTAGGTATAAGTTCAAGTTATTCTTGAAATCCATGTTACATATTTATAGTAAGTAAATTTGTACTTGATTTTTTATTCCATGGAAACTAAGCGATTCGTTTGGCTTCGCAAAACTTTACCAATCCGACATGTTAAGAACGTCACTTTATATAAACTGTTGTACGGACTCAAGAAATAATTTACAGAATGATAAAAAATCTATTTGAGTTGTATTTCCCAATGACTGAGGGTCGTGACTCCCCCTCAGTATTAATTTGTTAGGGAAGTTCTCTTGGGCTGATACTGATGGGCGCCCAGGTCCTTCCACATACTTGATGAAAAGCATATAGAGCCGTAAAACGTACATATATGCTTGATTACGTGTTACACCCTAGGCTGCAGCAATGCCTAACATCAGGCAGGCTGTAGTCAAAAAAAATTAGCTTCTTTCAATTTGAAGTAAAAATCGTCTATAGTAAATTGTTCAAATCTTATTTTACAACAGTTTGTATGCTCCAGTCAGGCAACTGCACTTTGAAAATGAATATTAAAACTACACAGGTAAAGCAGTCGCTTGACACGAAAGAGGCTAATACATCTGGGAGCTTTCCAACTCCGCCATTTAGCTCGGCAATGGCAGCATCGAACTGGCAACACTGCTGGAATTTCCATATTTAGAGAAGTGGCATTATAAGAAACTTTCCATTGCGGACCGTGAGCCCCCACCCAGGGTTGTCAGGTGATACCTGTTTCAATTATTGTAATGGTAACACATGATTGAAATAATGTAGTCATTATTGTTAAGGGTACACATTATACGACAATATAAGAAAATAACGGGTGTTTGAAATGATTATGTTACTAAGGGTTTCACAATGACATGGTTGTACCAATATTTATGTATATGTTCTCACATTACGCAGTATTCATGTTCATTGTAGCTCATGATTCGAAACCAAATGTCTTTGATTAAAATTAAAAAATGATTTTGTTTTTCTTAGAAAAACAAAGCGTGTAATTCACCTGCCCCGACAGTGACATAAGCTACTCTTTATCCCGATGCAACGCAAGCAAAAATACGGGAGTCCACTAGTATGTACATATATTTGCATGCAGCATAGCAAACACCTATATTTGACACATAAAAATATACAAAAAACTTTGCCAACCCTAGAGTTGATTCCCCGCGCGTGTGTAAAGCAACTTTTCACCTTCGAGTGTTACGTAATAAGCACCCAGGGAGCGGGGTTGAGGGGGGTGAAGGGGGAGGTTACAGAGAGAGAGGGGGAGGGGGTAATGAAAGAAAATTGTAAGTTTTGTCGCAGCGATTATAGACCGTTAGTTATTACAGCTGGTATACATAGGTGTGTTGAATGGGTTGTGGATGGTATGAAATTAAAAGTTAGAATGAGATATGGAACCCAAGAAGGCGCATTTAAATATCCTTGGTTATAACTTAAAAATTGGTTGCTGCTGTGGTACCATAGTTTATTAAAAAAAACATGCAATAAAATTGCAGAAGCAAATTGCAAAGAAACACTTGACTGTTCTATCTTTCAGAATAAAATAAACAAGATTCTAAATCACGGCAAACATACCAACATTCCTTTTTCGTCCCATGATTAAACTGCAATCTAACTTACCTAAAGCTACCAAGAGGCTAAGCCATTCCCGTGAATCTCCCCATTGTCAGTCCGGTGTATTGTATTGTACACAGCACAGTGTCGGATGTAATCCCATAAAATTAAAGGCAATCTACATCACAATGTAACTGTCGCCTATTCAGGGGGAGTTGTTAAATGCATTGAATACGGTTCTTTGACGAACATACTCGTAAGTGAGTCGGTTAAATATTACTGCTGTATATATGTTTTAGGTTATTCGTTTCTGCAGTCAAGGAGTCAGTATTTGGAACTAATTATGTGTAATTTTAGATAAACTTTGCATGTCTGTGAGTGAATTGTCTTAGTCCATAGCATCAAAATCATAATAACTTCTTCTTCTACTGTTAAGCTGAACCGTCAGACATTTTCAGTAAATTTAAATGAATTGAATGAAAATAAAACAATTTCAGGACAACTTTATGCTGTAGAACTACAAGCCGCATATCGTGTATTTATTACTTTTTTAAAACGATGTAACTCAATCATAATTTAAAAAATCACTTGATTTCCACACAAGTACACAATGACGTCAATAATCTCCGCCAGCGCAGTTATCAGCCGGCTTCAATGCTCCGTCTCAGTCACCGCTTCACAACAACTTGACAGCTTTATGTCTCACACGAGCTACGCACACTTAGCTATACAGGGTGGTACCTTACGTCATTAAGGTACGAGTCCGGGATTATCAAAAGTTTGCAATGTCATTCAATATTAGAGTTAAATGTAATGCAATCTAAAATAGGCTTACATACACCTAAATTATTTAGTTACTTTCATAAATCAATAGTGTTTCAAATATTTAAGAACAAAAATTTAATTTACATTCATATAAATTCTTTTATAAGTATACTTACTTAAAGAATACACCATATGATTGCAATGCACTACTAGAATTTTATAACATACACTTGTAATTGTACATTAGGATAAGAATTTATATATAAATAAAAATAAAAACGCAAATAAAGATAATTTGACATGATAATAAAACAACAACAACTACCCATTGACAAAAAACCTGATAATGCGGTGGGAGCGGTGCCCCAGGTACCATCACAAGTAATAAACACTATCTTGTATCGAACTAATAAAATATTTGACCGAATCTAAAATCTTAATCAAAATTAAGGTATAATTAATTCATATAATTTCATCAACTGAATAAAATACATAGCCAACATTACCCTCCAATTTTCAAAATTTAATTTCAATAGTTGACACTGTGGAAGAACTCTGGATACTGCAACACAGGGAATCCTAAAGCAGTAGACAGGGCCCCAATTTTAATTTGAACTTAATTAATTTAGATACTTTTATATAATGTACAAATGATAACCTGTTTTAGTGGAAATAAATATTTTTTATCTTTTTTTTATCTTATCTCCACCCTGTACAAAACCATCTACAATACAACACAAGGATGCAGCGACATGGAGTAATGACGCGTAAACTTGATACGGAGAACTTCGCTCTTCCTTCTTCCTCACTCATACACTCACAGCTATACCCCTCTCTCTCTAGCAGGAGGTCCGGGGTAATTAGCGAACTCTGGAGAAACTTAGCAATCGATATCATTAAAGTTTGACGCGTGGTAATAGTCCGATGAATAAGTGATGACAGTAACTCGAATGCATGTCGGTATATATTCGATTTATAAGTTATACGTGTACATCGATAAAGTAATTTATATGAGTTGTGAGCTTGAATCTTTTAAAATTATAAAATCTTCTTGAAAAATTAATACCAACATGAATATTTATGATATCACTTAAAATGCTTAAAAAGTATAAAATCACCAAGAAAAATAGTTGTATTCGTTCTGTGCAGTTGCAAGACTGACATACAGAAAAGCTATTAAAATGAATAATTCTCAAACTTCAAGTTAAAAACCATCGAAAAAAAATATCTGTTGGTTTGTAGTATAAGTTTTTAAATCAAGTTAAATAGAAGCTTTTAAAATTACTCTTCTAATTAGTAACTTTAGCCCATGATTGCGTTACTGTTAGTAGCCCAGTAGTGCGAGGTAGGTACCGCGGCGAGATCGAAAAGATTACTCGAGTGAGCAGACCGCTAATGAGAAGGGAAACTTATAGTTTATCTGACAGACATTTATGATTGGAGCAAAGAAATTCAGAGCTTACACGTAAAGTTTATTAATTTTAGGTGTTAACCATAGATCTCAATTAAAACCTTTGTTTCTTGAGAGTGTATAGTAAATAAAGTAACGTGAAATTCAAGGTAATACTATATAGGTAGGTAGGTAGTAGGTTATATCTTCAGTCATAATACTATGATAAGGTAAGGATAGATAGATAGATAAATACTTTATTAAAACACCACATATATAAAAAAAACAATACAAAAAACATAGAAATTAAAGCTAGCGTCTTAATTGGCGGCCTTATCGCTAAGAGCGATCTCTTCCAGGCAACCAATCTTTAAGGGATAAAATCTTCAAATTAAATGAGTAGGACAGGTGTTTAAGATATTAAGTAAATAAAATAATAAAAAAATGATCAAAAGGTTAAGGTATTATTTTTATGGAACCATTGGTTTATGAGTACTCGCTCCGTAATTTATCTTCTCTGAGCAAAAACACGAGTTTTCTCGAGATTACGAACTGGTTAAACTGTTAATAGAGTTGTCTCTGAAATATTGCCATGATAAATATTGCAGGATTTACGGAGCCCGGCTTTTGAGATCGGTTATAATTACTTGGCTCATACTTAACTGTATTTACTGGTATGTGTTAACGAGTTATTTATCTTATATCTAGCACAACAGAACGGTTCGTTAAAAATTGCATAATTATGTTCTTAAGATTAGCTTTCAATTTTTCTTAAGCAGAATATTGTGGTTCACATAAAACAACTACTAACCCGATAGTAAATTTTCAAACGATTAAAGATATCAACTCCAAAAATATCAAAACAAAACACAGTCTCAAGCTTTACTTCGTTACAAAAAATACTCATATTTACGTCAATCCCGTTTCTGTAAAATCATTAATTATCATCATAATCAACAGCCTTCTTTATCTGGGTATAACCCTCACGTGTCAACAACGCCTTCTATGTCTTGTGTAAAGTCATTAAAAATCACCCAGAAAGAGTTGGAAAGCGTGCATAATTTCCAGCATGTTCTCTCTTCTTGTTTGTTTGCCCTCACTTGGCTCGGCGCTGACGATCAAGTGTCGATACTTGCTCAGCGTTTTGTTCCCTCCAGGACTTGAACCTGCACTAGACTGATCTAAGGCAGGGCTTGTCAACGGGTATTGTTTACCGTTGGTGTGTAAAAGTGCAAATGCAACGTGTCATACTAAAGTGGAAAGTCGGTGACTAGTTTATGTCCCCTTGAGTAAAACGGGTAAATTTGTTTCAATAAGTAATTTATTATACATGCGGTTTAAACAAAAGTTTAACAAAAGTCAACTTATGTGTTTGTTTATATGTTTTATGCAATCTTGTAACAAATTTCTTTGCAACTTGATCACATATGACTATATGAATATATAATTCTATAAGCCCGGTAAAAATACAATGTAACCGGTTTTCCATCTAAAATTTATCAAGTCCTAACGAAGTACTAGTACTGCCCTCTAGTGCAATTCTCAAAAAGTTTAAGCCGGTACCAAATTACCCAGTTTCTGTCCCAGTACTAAGTATCTCGTGGTACTAGAATTGCCCCTGCGACCTGCCTACTGCCTGCTGCCTAGGGGCCGGAGTCCTTCGAAGCTCTCAGCGCAGTGTTTGCACTACAGTCTAGTCAGGAGCATAGGTGAGGGAGGACAGAGATTTGAAAATACATAGATAGGATGTAGAAACATTAAATCTTGGTCAGAACTAGAAAAATATGTATATATGATTCCTTAAAATATGTATATCCTATATGAGATTGTAGAGCAGTTTTGAAAAGTACGAGTAAGTTAATATGACAATATCGTATTTTTTTTATGCTTATATAAGACGTTTAATTATAGTAAAAAGTAGCTTCAAGTTTAAGACAGTGGTATTTTCGGGGCCATGAAATCAGCCTGAAATCATGCGAGCCAGTGTTTGACAGAGTGGTAGTTGTTGACATATTATAGCCAGTGCAGTCGCGAGCGTAATGTCGTTTTTTTTCTTTAATAAAGGTATATTATAAATCTTATTCGACGAGTATTTTATTTATTTAAAGGGAAAAAAGGGAAATTTAGGAATTTTAAGCACCGTTTTGGGGTTCTGTAATTTATTTTTAGTTCTATTCTCCCTAATTTCAATTCTTGGTACAACCGACGTGACTTTGACTAAGGAAAGTAATGCAGCGGAGGCTGTTTGTCTCACGAAGCAGGATGCTGCTTTTATTGCCAGTTAACTGAGAATAGCTGCTCTAGTTGCTTTTATTATCTATCTGATACACGATTGAATGGAAAATGACTACTTCATTCAGAGTATTTTTTATCGTTTTCGTTTTGCTTCTACACCATTTCATTGCTTTTTTAACATTATTCACAAAGAAGGTGATATTCTTATAGCAATGAAATAACTACTAATTAGTTCGGTTGATAAATCTCACATAATTGGTGAGCACTTTGGTTACCAGTATTAAAGTTAAGTTAAAACACAGATCAACTGACTATTAACTGTTCCTCGGCGTCGAATCGTTTGAGTATAATTTTTGAAGTTATTTTATGCATATTTGATTAATTTTTGCTTATTTGGGATGAAAGAGGAGTAATCTGGACGTACTTAACGTGAAGGCCAATTAAAGATTGCCGACTTACATTAACCCTTTATTTGTAAAGACAGTTGCGCAAGAAAAATAACAAATACACTAACAATCTACAACCCAACATGACAAAAAATCAATCCCTACATTGTTCCGTCACTCCAATAGGCGCCATTAAAAACCCCGCGACAACCCCCGGTCATTTACTGGGGAGATAAGTGGCGCGCCAGACGTATGGTTTATGTAAACTAGAGACACCTAGTTTCTATTTAAAACTACTTCTTCTTCTTATCGAATGAGAGTGGCCAACTCTCCAATGGTCTCCAGTGGTGAAGTTTATATCTAGTCTTTTTATCAAGCTTAGTGCTTTTAAATGTGTATACGCCACGATAGACTAGACTAGACATCGGAATGTCACTATTTGAATACAAAACCGCCAAAGCAAAATTATATGGTTTCAATGACTTTCTATGAAATAAAATCATATTATAGGAAAATTAATGTGCCTGAATGTTTAGACTATATAATATATATATCTTAATTGAACACCACAATTTTAAATAAGTAACACAAGGACAAATAACTTTAATCCACATTTCTACAATAAGGCGTCTCGTGGGCGTGTGCTTGTGTGTGGTAAACAACGTACT
This sequence comes from Macaria liturata, assembly GCA_964023185.1. Taxonomy (NCBI): domain Eukaryota; kingdom Metazoa; phylum Arthropoda; class Insecta; order Lepidoptera; family Geometridae; genus Macaria; species Macaria liturata. The sequence goes on along the minus strand of OZ026815.1, from coordinate 1,331,295 downwards.
CGAACGCACGCTAGGGCCGGCTAATTGCCATATTTAACTACCGCCTGGAGGAAAGTGCCGAGTGGGACTTTTTCTAAAGATATATCTAGGAATAGTTAGGCTGAGAACCTATGGATAGTTACAAACGTAGACATATCAGTAGGCGATAAGTATTACGGACCTAAATTATAAGAATTGTATAATAATTAAATTTGTATCCATGTAAGTGCTAGGATTAAACTTGCACTAGCATTGTACCGCAAAATATGTATAAAAATATGTATATAAAGGATATTTGAAAACAAAAACAATCTTAGCTCTGTATCTTATATTAATGACTACTAGTTTATTTGTGTTAATAGTAAAGTAGGCAATGTCACTACAAAGTTTGATTGTAAAAACTAAGGTCTACTTACACAACAATTCTTAAAAGCATTTAGCGATAAAATTACGGACTATGGATAGGAAATGTCTTTAAGATCATTATACATGGGGCTTAAACATCGAATAAAATGATTGAGTTTTTTATAGGTTTTATGTTTACATGAACTTTTGACCAGATTTAATATACTATTATATCATAGAAAATACCATCTCTTTTATGTAACTTTATCAAAAAATATGACTGAAATAAATCACTTTTCTTTCCTTCTTTAGCTATAAAGCAATCTACAGCAACAATGGCGACATACGCCACGTCTTTACATTGATGAAATTGCACTTTTACCTTATCACTTAGCTTCCCCTCATAATGTGGCCCCATTCTTTTGACAAAAACCATTCCATACCTCGTGCTATACAAGGCTATGTACGTATAGGTTAGATAAAAATGGTTTAGCTTTAATAGAACGTTAGATAAATTACATAGAAACGCTCGCAGCTCAGATAGTAAGCGCATGTGTTTACCAAACTTATGTAATTATATTGATGCGGTCTTTGGATAGGTGATCATAAAGTGACATTATTTTATTGCTTCTATGGATCGAAGGACACAATAAATTGTAGGTAATAGGTAATATGGCTTAATTAATGATGTAGGTAAATACTAAAGTATATACTAAACAGTCGGGATTTGCAATTTAAACACGTCATAGGACCCTTGGATCTTATAGGAAGGACAAACAACAACAAACCAACAAGATTATAACTATATTTTACATTTCTGTTAGTTTTTGACCACAATTACCCTGTAAACATACAAAGTGCCAATTTTTGTCATACGTGTTATTTAATCCCATTCACAATGGCCGCGGTTATGTGAAGTAATTACTCCGATACACGCGGACAGACCATGCCTAGGGATGGGACAAATTAATGCTTTATTTTACATCATCAAACATAAGCAGTAGCTTAGACGGAGCGTATCAACTATCAGTTTGTCTATTTATTCAAACGCTCATCACGCACGGCTGAACGGATTTTATGTATGAATTACTATTAATAAATACAGAATTTTGGTATGTAGGTAGTAAGAGGTTCCGGAAGTGTCATAGGTTATTTTTTATCCCGAAATAATGGGAGCGAAGCCGCAGGCGTCTACTAATTTTGAATAAAATTCGTTATTGATTAATCCTAACTTTAAGAATGTACTCACACTTATCTACTGAATGTTATAATTTGAAGTCATATAATAATAATAATACATTTAATTTTTAAACACCATCAGCGTTCTTTCAGCTACTTTTTCTCTTGGCACCACACCGGCAAAGCCACGAACTACCAGTCACACAAACACATTAACTGGTCAGCCCTACACAGCGTACACCACCGCACCGTCCGAGCGATGGGCGGCGATCGCTCGCGTAGCAATCGTAACTCAGAAGCGCTGTAATTGCAGACACGGACCAACTAATGGCGGCCGCGCTTAATGGCGCGTACCCGTTTCATTATACCAACATTTTCAGCCAGTTGTTTGGGCAGCTGATTTGTGGATTGGGCGGCGGCGATAGCTGATGAATTCATGCGAGAAACTAAGGTAGTTTTTTATAATGTGCATTTAACTCATATTTATGTACATAATAAACATAAAGTCTAACTTGAAATGTTTATTTAAAATCCCATTATTGTTGACGTTAAACTGACGGTGTCATGTATTTTAAATTGAACCTCAATTGCTTGATTGAATTGCTGGGTAACATTCTTGTATCTGAAAAATTGTGTAGATAATAGTATGTATTTGCGCCTTAAATGAATATATTAAAGACTATAGCTAAGTTCGTTAAACAAATACATACAAAAATGACAACGAAACGCCTCGTAAAACTTAATTTGCTGTCAGCCTAGTATGTTTGTAGGCTAATTTAGCCTCTCAAAAAATTCTTCCCACGTAAACATGACTAAGCTCACCAATTAATTCCTACCCAAAATTTTAATCCGAAAAGTACTCTCAAAATTCTCAGCTAAATCCACAGCCTCAAGTGGGCCTGTATTTCCTTTCATAATGGACCTTAAAAATCTTTAAGGGTCTCGTTTAGTGCTTCATTCGTCGGCGTTAACGACGTAGAAACGATAAGTTTAAGACGAGAAATAAACACGATACGATGTCGTTTGTCCTCGATCGCACCGGATATGAGTGCAGCGGAAATGTCAAGTCATAACTGTGACGTCATAACTGTCATGTCATAAGACGCCTATCTTACAAGGAACAAAGATAAGGTTTGCGTAGATGGAACGTAGCCTTTGACTTCTAATACAGTTTGCGCGACAAATTCATTACAAAGTTCTATGGAAATTGGCTTTTGACCGACTGCTAAACGGACGAAGTTCTCAACTAGACGAAATGTTTTTTTTTAGAAAATGATATTCTGTAGTTAGGGACACAAATCAGCTCACTTTCGTAGACTCCATCTAATTTTAACTTTCATCGTGATTTTTTTACTCAAATAGCATAACAATATTATGTAATACTTTATCTTTATTTATTGTATTGTGTATTTATTTTATGTATGTGTTTGTGTATATTTGCTAAATGTCTTTCTCAATAAATGTTTTTCTATTTCTATTTCTTTCTACATTACTTTATCACTGGTCAGGATATTCTGCAATTTGATCGCCAGGGCTTACGAGTTACTAAGATAGGCCACTGTTCCGCGGCTCGTAAAGGTTTTAAAGGTGTGCTGAAGCTTTTACTGTCGAGCACACGACTGAATTATAGCCGGAGGCTGATAACTGAGAACTGTTGTTTTTAGACTACGACATCTTAACTTATAGACGACTTTTTACAACTACAAATTTGGACACGTTTATGGTAAACTAGCGACGATGCCTCGTATTTGCATTGGTTTGGACTCAAAAACAGCTTATGTGTCAATTCTTATTTTCATTACTCTTCATTCAAATTGGTATAGGCGTTTAAACATTAAGAATATATTTACAGATATTCTTAATGTTCATGACACACTTGCGTTTTACAATATTACTAAGATAGTGAGATTCAATAAAATAAATAAGAGTGACAAAACAGATACAAATGTCTCGAGACGTAGTTGTTAAATTTGCTTATTTATATAAGTACCTACCTACCTGCCTACACTCACAAATGTACCTTTATAGTTACATAGAGGCCTCGGCGCCATATTGTTTATGCTTCCCGCCGACAAATAGTAGCGAGCAAAAGTGCTAATGCAAGATTTAAAACACGTGTAACCTTTTTAGGATGCCTGAAAGTGCTCTTTTTTGGAAGTAAAAGCTTAGGTACGCTTGTAGTTTATTTATACAGAATATTTGCGCGTCGTGGTTACTTTTTTTGGTAAGAAAAGGCTGCCTGAATTGTTTAGACTATTTTATCTGAGATTAAATTTTCAGACCTCAAAACTGCAACAAAATTATATAGGTAAGTGAATATTGTAGGATATCGCGTTCAGAATAAGAAAAACATAGCGCAGAAAAGTAAACACTCCAACGAAAGCTCATCAATTTATCAACGAAAGTGCAAACTCCCCCCAAACTGCCGGGGAAACTACAAAACCGCCACAAAAACAAGAAAAATATCCTTACCCTACATATAACATCTGTACCAACACATAAACTTCCTTCTTTATCCCTTACACGAATTTCACCGGAACAATCCGAGAACGCGCGAGTGGTTCCGAAATATTGCGAAATACGCTTGACTTGTCCAATTTTAATACAAATTCAATTACAGAGACCTACATACCCGTAATAATCAAGTTCGATAAAGAATAATGCTCACGGTCCCGTAGCTCGGGGCAATTCTCGTTTTACTAAACAGAAAATATGTAACTAAATTCTATTCTGGTTCTGTGAACTGGAAAACTGCGGCCGTAGTGATGGGACGTGTGGTTGGGGACATTGTTGTCACGATGTATCGATTTATCAATGACGAAGTGATTAATACTAGTACGAATAAGTGTAAGATAAAAACTGTAGATAATATAGTGTGTTATGTACAGGATGTGTTTGTGGTTTGAATAATACCTCTTTGAAGTATGGACTTACGAAAATGTCAGTACACTTATTCAATTTACCTGCAACGAAACAAAATTAATAATTAATTTATTTTCAAATATTTTACATGCAGAGACATTTTTTTTAAGTTGTAGCTTATTTCCGTAGGTAGGTTATTTTATTCCATCACGAATCTATAATTAAAAAAATCTTATATTGGAATTACCATACTCGGCATGATTATAAATCACTTTACATCAATCAGTTAACCAAAACCTGTGAGTTGTACGGGGACCAAAAGAGGAGACGTAACAATATTTTCATACACGAAAATTATAAACATAATCTCTCTCTCTCTTGAGTCGTATTCCTCATGACTAAGGGTCGTGACTCCCCCGCAGACTTAATTCGTTAGGGAAGTTTTCTTGGGCAGATACATCTTGGTGGGCACCCAGGTAAATATAATAATATAATATAATGTAATATAAAAAACCGTATTATTTAATCGATAAAGCCCCTCAACCATCGACCGCATCCCCTACCTAGCTCCATCTCAAGTGACGTCACGTCCTTGAGAGGATTATGCATTACTTCCACCAGCTGGCATCGCTGCCATGTCACCACACAATGAACTAGTCGATGCAATCATTGCTACAGCCTCTCTTTAAGGTCCAACGGTAAGGTAGCACAAGCCAAGGTGTACGTTAAAATTTGGGATAGAAGTTTTGTATGACCATAGTGTTAAAAAAAGCAATTTATATTTTGTTGTAACTGTTAGGATATATGTACACTGACAATGTTACTTAAGTTGAATCTTATAATAATAAAGAAATTTTGAAATTGTAATTGGTAAGGTAGCAATGATTTGATTTGCAAGAATCCGAAAAAGATTATGATTAAATGAAGCATACACTACTTACATCTACCAGCTATCACTTAGGTTAGAAACAGGTCTTAGCGCCCGTAGCTCAGCTAGCGGAGGCAATCGCATGCGATTACCAATGTTAAGCAAAGGTCGACGTGGACAGACCTTGGATGGCTGACCGAAAAGTGGCATTCCATTTTGGGTACTTCTGTGGAGCGGCTGACATGTTAAATTGTAGGTCCCGGCTGTTTGTCTAGTACGGCAGTCGTTAAGCCAAGCCAGAGGCCCTTAGGGCGGCATGATAAACTCTCGACACCAGATTTGGCCACTCTCATTCGATAAGAAGAAGAAGGTTATACAGATAGCAGGTAGTTATATAGAAACATACGAGTCAATGACGCTCGCCTGAAACTCGCCTTAAAACTGTCAAAACAATATAAGTAAATTCAATAGTCACTATTCTGTTCTGTTCTCAGTTTAAAGGAAAAAATACAACATTAATCAATACGTTTATCTTAAAAAAATTGTCTAAAGTATTAGTCAGTCTAAATTATGGCTAGTAACAAAGAAAAATCTTCCTTCCTATCCGCTACAAAGACAAGTCTCATAAACACCTCTTCTCCCCGATCTTATTAAGATAGAGTTCAGATCTCAAACATAAACCTGTACTATTTCCTGCAATTTACATGCAGTTACACTCAGGACACATTAGTATTATTCTAAAGCACCCATAAACATCGTATGTGGAAACCAAGACAGATCATTTTACTAGCGGATACATTTGGAACTAAAAAATTTAAGTAGGATTTGTTCTCAAAAGTCAATGCGTGGTAGTAAGTGCTGCTACCGCAAGACGGCAAATGTAGCAACATTGTTGGCTCCATAATAATGGACGTACGAAACGGCTTTTTCTAAATAGCCTTTCTTGAAAATGATCGCTTGTAGCTAGTTTCGCCCGCGATGCTAGAATGGAGCAGAGAACTGCTGGATAGGTTTTATTAAAAAAAATAAAGTCATTATGATGACAGTTCAAATTTTTTCCACCCATTATGTTGTGCGTAAAAGATTTTTAAATCAACTATGAATTAGAAGAATGTTTTCAAATCGTGTACAAATGATGTACGTTTTTCTAGGTCATACTTAAATGAAACTTCAGTTATAAATAGTAATTTGTAACTTTGTAATGTTAAATCAATAATTTGTATTTGATAAATATTACTGTTATTTTATTTTATTTATTTGATAAATTAGGTTCAGCCTCTCAGGTGAGTGAAGATTTGTCACAAATTCTGATTTTAATAGATATCCAATTTTATACATGCGTCAACGGTTTATCGCGTTAAGTAATGTTTGAAAAACTTTCTCCTTCTCAATCTCAATACTGGCTATATCCTCATTTATATACTTTTTTGTACTTTTATTATCCTAAAATACTACAATAACACAATTGTTGACACAATCTTTTTATGATTTTGATAAATATTTAAAATTTTAAATATAATTTAATTACATTTAAGTAATGTATTGTGGTGCATACAATACATATTAATTATATTAGTTTTTCATCAAAGTTGACATGTAAAACATAGATATTATAAGAATAGATATAACTTTTAATTTGTGGTATTATCAATAAATAATTTGTATTTGTACAAGACGACTAATGCATTCGTAACTCCTTGACTGCACTTGTTGAGCTGCAATAAAACGCAACTGATTGCCGCAGATATATAGTGCACATGGGAGCGCGGTTTTATTCCATGTTTAGCCTCCATTACCGGTTTGGCAAGAACTTGGCTCCACGACCGCGCTGCCAGCCATCAATCGTTGCTGAAGATATATGACGTGTTCAAACGGTTATGCTTGCTTTCGAAATTAATGACTTGAGAAATTGAGTGAGTGAAAAATGTTTGTGGGTTTTGGTGGTTAGTTTTGGTGATAGATAAGCTTAATGTAAATTACTGATACTTGTATTTGTATTTATTCCATTTTATTATAGTTTATATGATTTCGACATCGACTATTTATATATATTTTTTTCTTGAAATTTAATTAATAAAATATTATTCATTAAAACACATGTCAAACAATAGAACATACTATTATAATTTATAATAGTATGTTCTATTGTTTGACATGTGTTTTAATGAATAATATTTTATTAATTAAATACTTCAGGATAATATATATTGTTATCTGATGTTTATCACTTATTTACTGACTTAAATTATAAAGCCACAAGTATTTAAAAATTAAGTTTCAGTAACCGCTTACTTTTACAATGAGAAAAACATATAATCAAATATTTCATGGAATTTTGGTGTTTTTTTATATATCTACACTAGTCTTGGTTTCACAGCTACTGGAATTAAAATCTGCTGATATTAAAAAAACATAGCTTTAATTATTTCGTAGATAATTAATATATTGTAAAGACAAAACAGGGAAAAATTTAAATCAAAAGATTGGATATATGGCATACAGGAAAAAACACATGGAGTCGCCACAGGGTTACATGATTTAATAGATCAAAGACACAGATACATGTTATGTGTTTTATTATTATGTGCATGGTACGTATGTGTTGACTGCCCTGTTGGCTTAGTTGGTAGTGGCTCTGCCTTTTAATCTAAGGGTGCGGGTTCAATTTCCGCATAACACAAGTAATTATGAATTTTTAAATTTGTTATTACTTGGGTTGAGTCTGGTCGTTTCTATGTACCTATATTAAGTAAATATTTACGAAAGAAAAGTAAAGGTATAAACGTAAGCTTAGTATGGGGCTAGATGGCGCTGTGATGATATGGCCTGAAATTTATTTGTTTGCTTATTTAAAATTAATATTTTTATCTTATCTATCTTCATACATAACCCACGTATCAAACAAGTCATGTTCACAATACAACGTGTCATCAAATCAGCGCACTTCGCTCGGTCCCAATCTTCCGTGTAAATCTTTATAGCAATAACAATGGGGAAATAATCTCGTTTTTGTGCAACTCCAGATAGATACCATTGATGAATTGCGATGGGTGTGCGGGGTTACTAAGAAACTCTAAATATTCTGGACTGAGAAACGTTTGACCGAAATCTCTATTTTATTAATTAGGTACTTGTTTCTTAGATCAAATTTGGATTAAAGAAATAAGATTAACACATCGCTTAAACATTACTTATTATTTTATTCAATAATTGTTAAAGAAAGTGTTTATCATTTTTTTCTTAAAATTTTCGTCAATTGCCTACTAGTGTGTTTAGGCAGCTTCGTTTGGGAGTTAGTTCCATTTTAGTTCAGGTTCTACTTCTTATCGTATGAGAGTGGCCAACTCGTTTATAAAGCCGCCCTAAGGGCCTCTGACATGGCTTAACGACTGCCGTACTAGACAAACAGTTCAGGTAAGTTCTACTTTCTTCAGTGTGGTTTCAGGTGACCTGAAGGTGGAGGTGTGTAGTGTAAATGTAAAATAAATAAGTTTTACAGATAAATAATTAACTAGACAGTTTTGCCAATGATGATCTATGTACCTAAAACATACTTATAATTAAAAACAATAATATCTCACGTATATAGTAACCCCATGTTTGTTTCGCTGTAAACAAAGGCCATGCGGGCGATCGATACCGCTTTCATTCTGTAACGTGCAATGTAACTAGCATTCGAAACAAACAGGCGGAATGCAAAAATTTACGTGTTCTTTTTTAGGATAGGTGGAGGCTGCTGAAATTGGGATCCGAAAAAAACGCTATCTGATGGTTTATGCTCCATTTTGTATAGTAGTGACCATATTAAACTAAACACAATTGTAAGCAAATCAATGTAGGTATATTGCGTTAAGCCAACAGGAATGATCGTTGATGATGATCACAATAATAATTGATTGAATGTCAGACAAAATTGATGGTGTTTTATTATGATTTTGTATTATTTTAACTATAGTTAATAGTTACTTTCAGTAAGGCTATTTATATTAAATTTAAAAAAAAAAGACTGGTGGAATGGTAAAAAAAGATTCACACTCGTTTGTTTACAATCAATTCACTCAATTAATAGTATATTAACGCATCACTTATCTTTTTTTATTTAGAAAAAATATAACTAAACCGCACGGTGTGAGTACATTTCTAAACTTTTCAAAAGTCTCGCTACGCGGTGAACCCCTATGACCGCGCCTTTGATAACTAAGTGGCATTTAAATAATTGAGGTGCATTTCAAACTCATTCCAACATTTTGCATATGAAGCATTATTCCAAACTACATTCCTAACAGCATTAAAACGCAGTACGAGTATAATCTCTTTGATTTACGTCCGAAACAACGCACACATTAAAATATGAAGCATTTCTCGCGGTAATTAGCTATTCAAACAACATCGCCAACTATTCTTACACCTCCCTCGGAGTCAACTATACAGGGTTAAAGATAAAGGATGCTAGTACTAGCTCCAACGCATATATTTGTCTTTTTTTGAGGCTTAAGACCACAAATTTGTATCAGAGAAGCGAAATCTACTGCTATATATTGAAATGTTCCAAACCAACTTTTGACATAGAAATTAAAGAAAAACTGATATCCCTAACATTGTTTTTATACTTTTTGTTGTATAAACAGATAAATTGAATTGATTGATTTGAATGTGTGGTTTAACGGTAGAGGTACTGTGACAAATAGCTTAAAAAGCTATTGCGTACAGATACGCCAATTGACACTTAACTATCACTACATAGTATAAAACAAAGTCGCTTCCCGCGTCAGTCTATATGTATGCTTAAATCTTTAAAAGTACAATACGGATTTTGATGCAGTTTTTTCGAATAGATAGAGTGATTCAAGAGAAAGGTTTACATGTATAATAAAGTCGTTCATATAGGGTTAACTAACCTAGAACACGTCGTCTCTTCAGAGCTGGGCTTACTCTCTCGATTCCGGCCGACACTCGCAATAAATAAGGGCCGACAATACACCGCCAGCCGCCGCAGAATTAACATAATAAAAAGGGTGCACATTCATAGCCAGCTCGTAAATAAAGTTTTATGGCCATCGGTCTAATGCGCCCGGGACGCGCGAACTTTGTGCAGCGAATATTCGCGCGAGCGGGGACGCCATTTTGGAACATTTTAGAAATATATCCGGTTTGTTTAGACGGGATGCGAAAAAATATAAAATTGCAACTAAACAGTGGTAAACCCCACTAATGTAACATTTTATAATATTTTTAAGTGTGGAATGTGTAGTAAAAGCAATTCAGTATGTATACTAGCCTAACTCTGAAACATTAGATCAATTTCAGCGGAGGAACTATCATAGGTACTTTTTTTTAAAGTTATTAAATATTAAAAAGACGAAATGTAGATTTTTTTCTAGAAAGGAGACTAAAATTACATTTTGTGATATGTTTACCTAATTTTTAATGCACGTTTTACGATTATGGAGAGAAAGTGTTAATTCTTGTTGGTAGAAAACTTGTATAATGAAGAGACAGAGTGCTTCTTTATAGGTTTCTTCGAAACACTTACTTACCTTAAGTTTATTATTACTTCATTTATTATTACTTAAGTATATGCTAGGTATTATTATATTTATACATCATAACATTTTACGCTTACATAATGGGCAAATAATGCGAAATGAAATAATACTAACCGCGAAATATCTTTACCAATGTTTTATGTTTTATCATTTATACTTATACATCTACTGTTTCATACCAACTGCCTTAAATCAACCAACAGAAAGGTAAACGAGAAGCAACAGTTCACAATGAATAAACAAAATTAAAAACCTTAATGTTGTTTTCTCATCAAAATTACTTCACAGCAAATTTGTTCCTTAACATATATGTATTTACATAAGCGTGCTCCACCTTTGACTGGTGTCATAAGACTGGATATCACTTTAAGTAAATAAGTGATCAAATATCTGACTTTACACTAATACAATACAAAAATAATATTTTTATTTAGTCTTAATAAATAGCAAACGTATGGTCCCCACCCTATTTACTACAGACGATTAAGCCGCTGGTGTTACGATGTCCAGCTTCTTTATACTTAGTGGATGGATCTCGCAACTTTAGGGTCGCTTTATTTCAATAATAAAATCGATGCAGGCGCCCCCTGGGCCCCTGGTGTGATAACGCCGTTATTATCTGAGAGAACAGCGCAAAGCTTTTGTTAGCTTTTATTAAACTTTGCTCGGGTAAATATTTCTAAATTTTGGTTCAAGTCAAGCAGAATATTTCAACAAATTGGCGACTTTGAATAAGATATTGTCATTTATTTTATTATTGATTAGAAGTGTACATATATACATTCTATGCAGTTTTTTTTGTATGTTTTACTCAAAACCATAATTTGAATACAGAGTTCATTGAAAGTCATTAATTTCATTGTTTTCAATTGGAACTTAATCTAACAATACCATAATTGTAACATTACACCACTAATCCAACATCAGCGGCAAATTACTTCTAAAATTACTACACACGTCCCGAATTGGTCGGTCCACATGTAAATAGACCGAAATAGGGACGTTCCCTTTGTCCCGTATATATATAAATTAAGCTGTAAATGTCCAAATGGGCCCAATAGCTCTGCTTGCTCGTGATTTTAGACAAAAAATGGGCTATTCAGTCGCTGACAGTCACGTGAAATATGCAAGTTTATGATTGAAATTGTAATTTTTTTCTGGCTGGTTTTCGAAAAGATAGTCAGTGTAAAGTCAATTCAAATCTTTATAAGTATTTAAGATTAATTAGGTTAATTTTTAACGATTTGTGAGAATAATAATAATAAATTAGGACTAAATAATCGGTAGGATCACTGATCTGTCATTTATTTTATCTTCAAACAACCAATTCACTGCTACTGTTAAGAAATAAGTATAAGTTTACAAATACATATATGTATATCACTTTCCACTGAGCTGGCATTGTGAGTTACAATTGCAAGCAGCACGCCGCAGCCGAGATCAGACGCCTCGAGGTAGAAGCGAGTACCTAATTCAACGGTACACTGCCACTGAAATAAAATGTAAATAACCCACCAGTTTCAATTGTAAAGCGGCAACCGTAACACACAATCTCGGCAGATGTATCCATAAATATTTCAGAGGAAATGCATACCTTTGAAAAGAATTGTGCTCGTCACAAAGCGAGCCTTTGCAACACATTAAGGCGCGAGAGCCGCCAGCTCCTTTATATTCTTCCGTTTGCACCTTCTTCGCGAGCGCTTTAAGGTTTTATACGGGGGTACACGGAGAAAAGAAAATTACGCCAATTTGGTACTTTTAAGCCTCGGGCGCGACTGTCTGCGAACCTTTGTCAGCGAGCTTCAGTCTTTTGTTGCTAAAATATTCCGTTTAAAATGCTCGTAAACATGACGAAAACTAAGAACCGAAAGTTCGCTAAGCCGAAACCAAATCCGCCGCTAAAATATGCAAGCCTTAGTCGGTATAATCGCGGCCATTTAAGTTGGCAACTTTTGGAAGTGGATGCCAAGAGCCTACGTTTATGCACCGATAGAGGCAACAGACGATGCGATCGAGCAGCTAATGCGGCCGGCGGCGCCACTGTCTACGGGCCTGCTGTTTATCTGTGTTGGATATTTGACTCGGCTAATATCGGAGCGAGCGAGGGGTTGCATTACTCGGCCGCTTTGTACCATACTATCCTGCAACGAAACGCTTGATTCTGGAGTTTTAGTTGTACTATGATGTCGCTGTTCTGTTATTTCGATTGATCTTATCGTTGGCTAAACACACTCATTGTTAGACCACAATATCGATCATCACAACAAACTAGTTTTAGAAATATTGGTATCGTTGTTTATAAATTAATAAATTAACTCATACAGGCTGAAACGTTAAAACTTCAAAACGATATATGCAAACATTGTTCTGACGCCATAAAATTCAACTCTTAAACTCATTTTCGTAACAAAAATGAATCTAAACTAACTCGAAAGTATCATAACTAACGCTCGCGCCGTTTTCAGCGCGCAAAAATGTTCAAAGAGGTATTGTACCTCATAACTATCAAAAGTTTTATAGTTTTTAACGCTTTTGTTCCATTAAAGCCAAAGCACTTGGTTTAATCGCTCATAATTTGAATCTGCCGTCCGTTTAATCTCCCCGCCAGTTATAAATAACCTCGGTGCAGTTGAAAGTTTGCGTCGCTGCTGCCAGCGTGTTGATGCTTTAGTTTTTACGATATGGGGTTTGACTTGATAACAGAAGACATAACTATGCTGACATGTGAGAGAAAAAGTAGCAAAGTTTCTAGTTTTTATTAAATTTTTAGTTCTCTGAATCAATCCTGTTAATTTTATTTTATTTACAGGAATCCTCAAAAGAAGCGGAGCTTTTTTGTTTTTTCAGCTCATGTGCTAAAGGAGGTAACAAAATTATATCATAAAGATTTTAAGACCATTTCCCGTCACCTTCTTTGTCACTCGTTTCTCTTAAGGTCAAGAACTGCACCAAATTTTGGCTTTAAAAATCATGACCTTCATTACATCTCCCAGTTAAATTATAACTCTATTTAACTTATCTAAATGAAATCAATGATAAAGTGTACGTGCAAGCCATAGAGGCCGCAGTTAGTCTAAAGGCTAAATGTAAATCAGTTGCCAAACTTGAAACTTGGGCCAGTTGTATATCACGGGAATGGTTTATCTATCTCCGCTGCAAAGTTTCAATGTTTAAAGTTTAGCATAAGACATTATTGTAAGTGTGAACGTGAGGTATGGGAATGTCGTGGATGTACGCTGCATTCAAGTACTTTGGGGATTTGAATTGGAATCTCATTATTTTCAGGCTAGTTGTGCTATGTTGTGTACCTGCATAATCTGGGTATTTTACTCTTGTATTTGTGGTAGCGAAAAGTTTGTGACAGGTTTCGTTTCTTTAGCAACTGAGACACATCGCGTGTAGCTGTAATTAGATTTAGTTAATAGTCCGATCACTGCAGACTGCAAATTAATTAAAATAAGCTATTATCGCGTATTTTTTTAAATTGTATCATGAAATAAATTACTTTCAAGACTCTAGTAATAAGATTTAATCAATTTATTCAAATTAAGTTAAAGTATAACCTTGTCAGCCCAAATGAATGCCTCTCTAAACAAGCAAAATAACTTATAAAATATTTATTTTAATATAAATTCATTTATATTCTTGTTTACATGATAATTTGTAAACAATTATATCGTCTCCGTCTACCAATCCGGAAAAAACAACCCAAACACATCCCAATAAAGATATTTGCCAATAAAACTCACGCTAGCCGGTATTAAGACATTGTTAAAGATAGAAATACCTTCGGAAGGCGGTATCGAACTTTTATAGTTGCTTCGGCTCACCCTTGTAGTGGGGAATGCCGCAAATTGCTGGAACATTACTTATAGGTATCGGTGTAATGTGTATTAGTGCAACGTAGGATTATATTGAGATTGGTTTTCTGCTCCTAGCGATAAGCCGCCAATCAAAACGTTTATTGTTTTTTCTTGTACACTTTTACGTGTGGGATTTTTTATAAAGTAGTCATCTATCTATATATTTACACCCTGATCTGCGAGGAACTTAAATATTACTTAATTTAACTTCTTTCCGATACAGATACAGTATTTTTCTCAGCAAAAATATTGCACTAGGGACTCAATTCAAAAATGACTTAATAGCCGCATTACTGTCTCCCGACAGCCCCTCAACAGATTACTCTATTCTTTTGACGAGAAACAGAACCGTTTTTCTTCAAAGCAAGATCGAGCTGGACTCGTCGATTAGGACTTTAATCGTTTATTAAACTGGGTTCAAAGGGGCCCAAGACCCTCGGGAAGAAAGGGGTTTATTATCGATAATTATTCGAGGAGAGTTTAACGTGATTACGAAAGAACGGAATACTTTTAGGGTTGATGTTTGTAAAATGTTTCGAGATGAGAGAGGAAATATTTAAGTAAATTAACATGGGTATATGGAAAAGGTTAAATTAGACGCTAGTTACTTTAAATAAATTTACTACTGATTTGTACTTTCATACGATCAACTACTGCTAATTTTTTTACTGTTACTACTATTGACCTTGAGGCAAATAGTGGTGAAGTGCAAACACATTTTAGTCACTAAAAAAGCGATCCAGACGAGACGAAGAACAGAGTAACGTATAGGCGAAACGTACTCACATATACAGAAGTATATGTGTAGATAGACACAGGATGATAAAGATGAGTATTCTTTATTAATATAGTATACTAGCTGTGCCAGCGACTTCGTCCGCGTGGAATAGTTATTTTGGGCATCATATTTATTTTTGCAAACAACCTCAGCAACTGTTACCCACGAATTGAACCGTTTTCGCAGCACACGCAACGGAAGCTAAAGATGAACAATTTTCCCCGTTTTTTTCACATTTTCCATTGTTCCTTCGCTCCTATTAGTTGCAGCGTGATGTTATATAGCCTAAAGCCTTCCTCAATAAATGGTCTATCCAACACAAAAATAATTTTTCTATTCGCACCAGTAGTTCCTGCGATTAGCGCGTTCAAACAAACAAACAAACAAACTCTTCAGCTTTATAATATTAGTAAGTATAGATTTGTACATATATGCGTACTTTTGTACTCATTACATTTTCCTTAATTTTTGCATCGTCAACCCTACAACCCCAAAGGAAGCTCGTCGGGCGATTTTTCTTGAATGACTTGCGAATACCCACCGTTGTTTGAAAGTGAAATGGGGTATTAAGTCAGAGTGCGAAACTAATAAACAAGCGGAGTTAACAAGGAGCCTGCAGACTCCTCACGGATATTTAGAGTATCTCTATATCTAGTTATGTCTATTGAGTGGTTTAAAACGAAGTATACTTGATTCCTGACCCTATCTGTATGTATCCATTTCAGAGGGTTATTGTACTTTGTATTCAATAAGAAACAATTGACAAGCTGTATAATGTTTGTGATTGCTAATAACGTTTTGTATAACCTGTTTCTTTTATTTGAGTTAGAGCGGGCTACTTAGTATCAGAAACTGTCTTTTAAATACAAAAAAAAACATTCCTGCCACTAGACGAATGAAAATTAATTGAAAGCTTACACAATACATGGTTCTTTTCCTACAGATCTGTACAATATTATATTATTATGTCTGTGTGCGAACAAATCCAATATTAGAAGCTTTTATTGGCCGTATTTTTTACGCTCACACAATTTGGCTTAAGGACCTGAAGCGTGCTTACGAAAATTGAAGTTTGGAGAGGTTGGCTTCTATATATAAGACAAAATATCTTCTAACAACTTAACTGAAGTTTTTTCATGAAATAACAACATATTTACTAAACAATTTAGTAGTTAACGGTTTAAATAGTTGTTATTTTTTAAATCGTTTCATGCGATGTGATGTCACATTTAATGGATGTTTGATTGACTACTTAGTGGTGTATTTCCTTCTCATATTAAATAAAAAAAAAATGACTCAAAAATATTAATTTATAATTAAATGATACAGGTAGAGTAGGTATTTGTGAAAATTTGAGCAAGGCAGTAATTTTTAACACATCTTAAAAAGTCCCTTTAATCACACTGAACTTGATCGTGGCTTTAATTTCAATCTACTATGTAAATAAACTAAGCCACGTGTATAAGATTTAGGCTTACATTAGGGCCTGGAAATTTGAACATTCCTCAAAACAATTCAGCAAATTTGACGAAAATTTTAAACATTTGAATCTGAGACCCGTAAATAAAGGTCTGAATATTTTGCTTGATATAATTACTGGGAATTTAATCCGAGGGACTTTATGTTTCTCATTATAATGATTAATATAATATTATAGCAGCAATCAGGTATTTGGTCTAGACTGCTATATTAATTATTGAAACTGGTATGAGTAACGAATTAAATTTTAATTATTACTCTTTGGCGGCATGGTTATGTTGGTGTTAAGGTAATAATAGGTATACCTAGCAATATCTGAGTAATTAAATTGTCAAAATCACACAGATTTAAAAAAAGGATTAATTCAGTAAAAGTTGTGTTTTGGCATGACAAATGTTGATGAACGATAAATAAAGTTTGTGAAAAATATTTCCGGTCCTCTAAATACTACACACGTACAGTCACTATCTTTTACGACTTATTCTGATTAAGAATTAACATTCATCGAACAGAAGTACCTTTGTTTTATGACATGGCTTACTTACCGATAAACATAAACACATAAAACGAGCCGACGGTTTCAACATACGATATCAGAAGTACGTCGAAAAAACACTTTTACGACCGATCCAAATAAAGTCGCAAAATCAAACGATCTCCGATTTCGTACATAGTTGAGAAGAAGTTCTGTGAGTAATAAATATCTAGATCTAGCCTACCTACTGAAACAACATCGGGTCTTGAAAGTAAGTAGGACACTTCTCGGTACTGAATGAACTGACTTGGCGGAAAATTGGCGAAATTTAGTTCCTTTTTTAAAATCAGTAAAAATACGTATAAGTTTGAAAGTCACTGTAACTGCTAGCTTCAGTTTACTAACCATGGAAATAATATATAGTACAAGAGAGGGATGAAATAAAAAATCCTTGTTGCTACCTAAGAAGTTGACAGATAATTTCGTCGTAGTCGTCAGTCAGAAATCGTAGAACCATATCATAGCTGCGTAGCGCCTTCGTAACAAATATCGTAGCTTGGTCTTCGAGGAATAAGTAAGTAAGAATCGGCAGTGAAAGCCCGAGAAAACTGCCGCAATAAGACTTACGACTTACGGCGATTGCGTTCCGTTCTCCGTAGTTATGTAGTTAGATTACGTTTCGTTCCACGCGGCAGACGTTCCGTCAGTCGCGACACAATTTGATTTACGCCGAGTGGTGCTTACATAAACACGAAAAACATTTTTACTTCCAGTCCCATAAATAACGTATCTCTTTATTGCGCCAGTTGTGTTCTCTATAGATTTATTCATAGTACGGCAGCACTGGCTTGCCAATTGTCGATGTTGCCATATGGGAAAAGTTTGCGCGCGTCACTGGCGACACATAAAATTCTTGGGTTTGTCAAGGTAGCGACATAAAAGAAAATTACTTTGAATATTTATAAACGTTCCCGGTTTTAGGGTGGATTCTGTATTGATGTGTTTGTTCGGTGTTTGCATCGGTAACTCATGCAAATGTCGGTATTTTATTGTGCCGAGCGAAAGTTTAGTTCTTTACTTATTTCTATTGAAATGCTATTTTCTTTTAGTAGTTCGGCAGCGGTAGTTTTGTCGGCGAGCTGTAAAATGGTGGCCCGATAAACCGTCCGCGGTCCGACCGCCTATCTAGATGTGCGCTCAAATGTAGCTGCGGACTGCTCGCTACTCTAGCTTTACTGCGTATTCAGAGCTCAATCATTATATTTTTATTTGTGTGTGTACTTACTTATGTGTGTGTAATTGTGTGTGTGTGTACTTACTTGTGTGTGTGTACTTACTACTTATTTATTTAGGGTTCTTTCACATTTAATTTTGATAAATATAAAGCTATTTCATTAACGTACCTAAATTCATTATGTTGAGACAGATAGTACACAAACATCCACTTTTTACACAGTTTTTTAAATAGAAAAGCGATATGTTTATGTATTGTTTTATTAGAATCTATGGTGCGTGAATCTGTTGTTAAATGCGCTAATTCAGCATAATGAATTCGTTAACTATCAAAAATAGTAGCCTCATTAATAAATCAAATAAGTTAGAACCACAAGCCTGTGAGCCAGTTCTTCCCCTCCACCGCGCTTGCCCCCGTCCCTGCTACATAGTCGGTCGGTATTAGGTACATAGTCGGTAGTACAAGCCCCAGTTTGTCTTTTATGTCCCGATGTCAGATAGCCGCGCTCCTCTTTTAAAAGAATTTCTAAAATGCTCACCCGCTTGAAAGGGTTTATGCTTTCTTTTCATGTTTTATGATTCGCGATACTGGCTAGGAAATATTCTACTAGATTTAGCTGCCATTCAATTTGGGAACGTCGCCGTTGTAAATCTTATCTCGATGGTAATAAAATGTTTAGCCACTTCGGCTGTCTTGTGCGATGCTTATTGGAATTATATTGGCGGCAACTCTGTGTTTACCTTTAGGGAAGACGAAAGTTTGGATAGATAACTTTTGTCTTGGGTTGCTATGATAAAAAATTGACAAGATAACGATAGAAAATAATTGAGATTTGTCAATATTTGTACATACATAAGGGACGATAACTACAAAACATAGGAATATAATAAACTTCAATTATTATGTGTTTGTTAGAAATTTATGGGAACTAGTAGCGATACATTTATGTTTCTTGCTCGAATTCTAATACTTTTCATTACTTATATACATTCTACATACTTGTATAGCACCTGAACTCAACTAATTTCTTAAGTAAGTAATATTCGGAAATTTCCACAAAATTCTTGACTTTTACAGCAATTTACATCGCATGTAAGCCTTCCAAGTAGGTATTTTGCTTTTCTTCGAAGGTATACTTCTAGTTTCCTCGAACGCTGGTCACTTTGTAAGTAAACATTGAATAAGCTATCGGATAGCCGGAAACATGGACAGATTATACCGGCCCTAGGCACAGTGTTGGTGAACAGAAGAGCTAATACAAGTTTACTCAATTTTTAAATTATAATATGAAAGCCTATCATTTTGAAACCAAAACATTTCCATTATTTTTAACAGTTAAACGTTTAATAAAATTGCCTGTTCCAATAATAAGTATAATATAAAAAAATCATTTGAAATTATCTTTCTAATTTATCACACTGTGGTTAAACAAGGATTGTGTTAAACAAGGATTGTTTTTGATGTTAGGTTGTTTAGTAACCGGCTATCTGTACCTACGACTGTCATCAGACAGTCGTAGGTACAGATAGCCGGTTACTACTAATGTTCGTGTCATCAGACACATGGGAGCGTTCGGAAATAATCACAAAACAAAGATATAGTTGGGTGTAGCTGTAGAGCCAAAATGTAAAGCTGAGCAAAACATGAACAACATAAAAAGGGTAAATAATAGGTATACTTTAAATCAAGTGTAATTTGTATTTATGGTTATTTTATTTGAATATGATTTGACATCGATAACTTTATCTATTTGAAAATAAATTGACATTGTAAGAATTGACGTAGATATTGAGTATATAAGTACAAGATGTTACTTTTTACACTACCCTCGACTATGGCAAGATAATCACGAACATTGCGGCCATTTTTCGTAAGGTCCTTTACTTGGGTCGGCGTCCCCGGGCGAGTGTCGGGACTGCCGGGTCCATTCCGCGCAGGCGGCCGCCAGATAAATTTACACGATTTAGCGATGATTAATGCCCGCTCAAACGCAGATTACCCGGCACGTTGTGGTAGATTACGTAAGTTAATGTTATTTAAATTTCTAAATCCATTCTAATTTGAAATTCAAGATACACGGCCATTTTATTTTTAAATAATAAGGTTAAAATTTGAAGTAAGCAACAAGCGTATGTTAACAAATGTTTATTAGGATAAAAGATCTTTAAATTTTGTTGGATGAAGTCGTAATCGAATAAAAAAAATTAATAGGAGACTTTGATCTCCAATACAAGATATTTTACCAATGAACAAACATAATTTACTTCTTTATTTGTTTACTCAAATAATTATAACGAATGACCAAGTATTTGATCATCCGTTATAATGGTTAATAAAAATTACTGCTGTACTTATATGTAGACGTCACGGCAGACCCAGAAAGCGATGGAGTGACGACCTGGATAAACACCAACCAGACTGGAATGCAATAGCACTAGACAGAGATAAGTGGAAATAGGGTAGGGAGGCCTTTGCTCAACAATGCGACAATATAGGCTCTTAATATAATATATACTTGCATCTATAAAGAAGTAATCCATGTCCACGAGGCCTACACTCGATCGTGATATAAGCAGATTTGGGCACCGAGGGCCGATAGGAGATAATTCATGAGCTCTACTCGCCCTTCGTTTGTTACTTCTCTACATTCCGCTTTTCGACAAAATTAATTTCCTTGCCTGGAGAGGTCAGGGCTTAGGTGCTAATGTTACAATGAATAATATTAATTAAAGGGACCCCTGTATTGAAGTTAATATTTGTTACCTATACTATGATTTGAGTTGTTATTTTAGTAAAATGCGTTAAATGTTAGTCAGTGTCAGGATGTGGATTGGTGGGTAAGTGTTTGTGAATCAATTCTGTATTAAATTTAATGAAAGTAAAATATTAAGTTGAAGCTTACAAAATCTTGCATTAATTACTAAGTGTCTATAACATACGTACCTACTTAGTTCTGTAGTTTTTTTTTAATTTTCGTATGAGACATTTATTTTCTTCTACTAACGACGAGAGTAACGAAATAACATCACCACGTTTCCGAATTCACTTTTTAATTTTCTCAGATCGCTCATCCGAAAACGAATTCAGAAGAAAAATAATGCGATAAAACCACCCGCGGCTAATTTATGATAAAAAGACGGAAAAACGACAATTCCGCATTAAAATACGAAAAGCCAACAAACTGCCTTCGAAAATGAAGATCTATTCTACAAAAAATCTTTGCAGGAAAAGACTCGAGTAACTACGGAAAGATAAATTAGTCAAATTATCAGCTTGTGGCAGAATAAAAAATTAAACGACGGAAGCCGACGTAAGGAACATTCTATAAAAGGAACTGTTATAAAGATGGTTTAGTTCTCAGATTAATTACACCAGTAATTCTACTAATGAAACTGTGTGAAAATACATTGTTGCATGAATCACAAACATATCCAAAGCGATTTTACACTGGCTAAATAAATCATTACCTACTATATTTTACACTGGCTAAATAAATCATTACTAAATTTTTTTTTTGGCCTATAAATACATGACGTAAAAAGGAATCTTTTTAGCAGCATGTTTTTTCTTCCATTTTATCTTGTTACGCAAATCGGAATGATACGTTAGAAAGTTGGCGATAAAATTATTAGCTCCCAGTGGTCTTAAAAAAAGGTAATGCCTGTCAAAAGCCTAGTATACCCACCATTTTATTTTACCGCGATGAGTTATGATATCAAATACAAATATGTACATTTATCACAGAATACGATTCAAATCTATCACCAAACTCGAATCTGTTTCCGATATGAGAGTATAACAGATGCCTGAACGTTAGGCCTACAACACGATGCGACATAAATTGTAAAAGAGGTTATACTCTCAGAATTGTGAAATGGCGCGGACGAGGTACATTTTAGATATTGGCAGGCGGGGCTGCCACGCGCGGTTTGCCAGATTATGGTAAGGTGTGGCCTGAACGTGTTTTTATATATTTTTTAATATATATAACATACATTTTATACATAATGTTTTAAGAGACGTTGTGTAGGTGGGGCTAAGAACCTTACCTTAAGTTCTTACCGGTTATAGAATCACGAATAAATTCAGTATGACCCAAATGTTTTAAAAGATATCTGAAAACTTTGATGTTTTTATATTAATTTTGTAAGCAACATGACGAGTTCTAAAAATAAACAATAATGTAGCGTACCTATTCATATTCATAACATAAGTACCAAGTATAAAATATATTGAACCGCCATTTCAAAAACGTTGAATAGCTCAAAAGCTTTCAATGAAAATAATTAATTTACCACATTGTTACAGCATTAAGGCTGCTCTGGCAACATTGTACAAAAGCCGGAGGTAGCTAATTTAGCACAAACAAAAGTCATACAGTTCTAGAACAAAAGAGAGGTAGCTAACCGGAAGTGAGCTTTTTTCATGTCAAAGTTCAGAGCGCTTCCGGCGAAAGCTCTCAAAAGCACAACACGGCTATCTGTAAAAGCGTAACGAACAAAGAAAACTACTGGTTTTTTTTCTTCTTTTTATTAAGAGACAAAGAGGAAGTGTAATTCTAGGTACTTCATCCTTTTTAACGAAATCCAGCTTTTATTTAAGGCTGTTTTACGTAGATATGGGATCTAATATACAGGGACACTTGAAATCATAAAATACATAATAATGTATGCCAGAGATTCTTAAGTCAACTAACACCTTTTTTTGTTTCTATATGTGTTAATTGGACTTCAAATAAGAAATCGGCAATTAGGTAATAATAATTAAAATAGCCTTTTTACAGCAATTACAAGCTAAAAGACAATTTAAAAATTCTCAACCAAATTCATACCTCATAACCACGAGTAACACTGTATAATGTAAATTCCATTTCGTTTATATTTCCTCTTTGATGTTGAACTTATAGTTGAGAATATTTATTTTACATGAAAAATATTCTGTAAAATATGTACCAGAGTAGTATTAAAATCGGTATTAATAAATAAAAGCATAGATTTGTTTGTACAAAGGTTTTTCAATCCGCATGTTATGAAAATTGCATACCTTGGTAAGTTTTTTCTTTGTGCACTCTTTTGAAAAATACTTTGTAAAGGACTAAGAACAAACAAATGCACAATTTATGCTTTGCTTTAAAGTAAGTTCCATTAAAAAACATGAGTAATCTCGGACTTATTAAATTTTAAAAATACAAACAGTCATTAAATATAGCAGATATGTTATAATAACTAACATTTCTAGGAAAGCAATCCAAAAGCACACCATTTGTAAATTAAAATTTCCGCGAAAAATACTTTACACAGCTCCAGAATTATGCAATATTATTTTGTAGAACCTAATAATGCAAATAATGCAAAACTAAGATGTTACTTGTGGACTTTTTAACATAAAGAGACAAGAAAAATTGCTATTTTATACAATACCCAATTGGAAATATATGATAAATGAAATAAACAGGGATTGCTATAAATAGCTTAGTTTCTATCCAGTTTTATGAACTTCAAAGAATAAAATTATAATTTTGATTCGCTCGATGCAAGCCCATGACGTTCATATCTAAAAATATTTTAATATGTATTCTGATTATTTCAATTTCACATGAATATAGAAGAAGTCATACTAGGTTCGTTTGTTCAGTGGGCAGTATTAGAAAAGTTGTTTCAGGTAGGTATGTATATATCCTTAAATATTATAAAGGAACCTTGTACATTGTTTTCCCAGCACAACACATTCTCAAAGGATTCAAACTTCAAGCAAAATGATACTCTAATCCCTGGACTTACGCTCGTAAGTTCAAGGCGCGGAAGTTGCTGTCTCAAGAAATCACAACAGATATTCTTCAAAATCTTCATACGAGTAAGACTGTATATTTGATAGACTGGTCATATGAAGCATTTTATTGAGTTCGGAAAGGCAAGGGAATAGAAAAATATTGGAGTTGTTGGTACCAAATTGGTACAAACAAGTCTAAAAATGCTCTACTATTAACATTTTTCTTAATAGAGGCTACTTATATTTTTTTTATGTTTGTTATTTTTTTGTGTTACAAAACAAAACACTACTACAATCTCTTCCATATTGAGTGTTATTATATCACGGTCAAAAATACTTACTTTTATTTGCCAAGTAAAATACACAGACTAAATAAAAATAAAATATACGTACGCACATACAAGCTGAGCTATGATTGGCGGAAAAAGCAACTCCATATTTCATTTTCAAAGAAGTACTTAAGGAAGTAGTATTGTTAGCCATCAACGTTAAACTGATCTGCGTCAGAACTAAGTCCCAAGTTAAACCTCTGTTATCTCGACGCAACGTAGGAAAAGCACCTTAAACCTATAAGCTGGGCTTAAGGTCGACTTCCTATGCCGTTGTGTGTATTATTTGTTAATCCGTGGACGCTGGATTAATTATATCTAGGGCTGAAGTCATGAGTTTTTACAAGCTTGAAGGCTGCTCTGTTCTTTTCATCTGAATTAAATATTTCAAGATTTTTCAGTTTATTTTTACATTCATATTTTTACCTGCACAAGTATATGAGCAAGTTCATGGATAATCTTTTTACTTTATAAACTGTTCCGTCTTTTTTAAGAATTCTATGACAAAGAAAATGTTAACCGTAAATCAGTTGTACCTTCGTAACACGACTCATCACCAAGAACTTTACTCCAGCCATACCTGGAACAAATGAATACACTTCGTTAGTATAAATAAACAAACATTAGATACAAGTTGCAGCAAACACGCCTGCGGGCACATGAACTAGTGCCATCTAACTACGGAGCAGACACAGCCGCGCTAAACGACTAAACTTCCAAACAAACATTAGCTCCACAAAGAGACCTAGTTGTAAATACTAATAAGCATTATTCGTACAAGTCCCAACACATCTCCTAAATATCACAACTTTCCGCGCCCGACACAAAACATAATAAACCAAAACAGGGCGGCCATTACACCGTATCGTATCACATGATCGGAACAAAGCGCGTCAGCTCGCACAAACAACTGTCAATCAAGCGGGCTCTCTTTTAAAAAAGTTGTTGTTCTCACTCGACCTATTTACACGGCAGCACACGTGCGGGCGCGGGCCTATCGATCCACGCGGGATATTTGCAATCTGTATTACGAACATGTCGAGAAGGGAATGTGCACTAAAAATAATAGCGACGACACAAGATGACACGTGAAATTGGAGTCACGTCACACCGCCGCGTAAACTTACAATAAACCGTCTTCTACGTTATGCTTGTACGTTCTGGTGTAACCGCATCACAATTTAAATATAGATAAGATCTTCGAACCGAGCGCATACAATGCAGTGTTGCCAAATTATTATCATAAATATTATGCGTCGCGCTATTTGACTATTGCTTGAACAATAGTGGTCCGGAGTTTCTACTAATCTAGATTGGTTCGATACACGCTTTGCACGTACTTGTAACTTACGGGAATTGCTTTTAACTTCGATGTGGTTTTACATTTCAGTTTAGTTAAAATTGCTTGTTTGAGTTTGTCACGCTCAGCACGTATGCAGAAAATATGCTGTAAGATATGAATTGAATTCGTATGCGATCGTGACCCGTGCAATAAAGTTCGTTCTTTTGTGTTTGTGTAATGTAACATAGAGTAAGTTAATTTATAAAACTGTTTGGGTTATTTCATGAATGTATACCTACTTTTAATTAACGCATACTCATATAAGATAGCATTAATCAGTTATCGTTTTCAAGTCTTAGCGAACGAGGGTTATAATCATCATAAAAAAGTACATTTTCATTCATCCCACTTTTGGCTTAATGTTTCTCACAGGAAATGCCACTAACTTTGATCTTATATCTTCCCATTGATATTTTCATGCACGATAAGCTCACGCTTGACCACAACCGCCTGACGGACTGATGTTGATGACGGACATATAACACGGATCAGTCCGGTGTGAGAGGCGGCCGCGATAAGATCTGCGACTGGCATCGCGCGCACCGCGTTCTGCCAAATTATTAACATAAACACCAGCCACCGGCCTCCGAGACGAGCAGGGGAACGACAGAAGGACTAGTTTTTTACTAGATTTTTAACCGACTTTATTTTATAAAAAGATAAATGAATTCAACCTGTATGTATGTCATATTAATTAGGCGTAAATAAAATTTGTGTATGAAGATATATTTATGCTTTTAAGCACATGTGCGAAATTGCATACGAGTATGTTTGTGAGTCTATGCATTTCTTGGAAACCATAAGTGATATCGACTTGTTTCTTTTTGTAACACATCCGGTATGTTTCATCGAAGGAAAAGACATAACTTTAATCAAAATTGGTTCAGTTACTTTGGATATATAGGCAATAATGGACATCCACGCATTTCCAGAAGGGACAAGTACTCATATGTATGTTTGCTTACATTGTTATTATAACAAGTTCTACATCTGTTCCACTAGTAACATTATTGAGTACTCCAATACTAGCAGCATACGCCTATGGGCGATAAGGCGGAGGTTTGGCAAGGACCCGTCGCGGTTTAGGTTATGCTTATTGCGTTTCCGGTTAGCAATCTGATTTGATCGCCTCAGTTTTGTTAAAGTATCATGAAAGAAGCCTATACCCAACATTATGAAAAAACTAACTGTGAATGATGATGTTGATTCTAATGTCATTTGTGTCTGTTATTCAACTGTGATGCTAGAAAAAATCATCAAAGAGTTTTGAATTATTAATTCCATTAGTTACTAGGTTGTTATATTGTAAGGTCATTGTTACAAATACTTACGAACGTGTCCTTTTCTGTATCGTATGATACGACAGCGACTTTCTACTACCACTTCAGTAAAACTTTAAATCATCCCTCAAAGTTACCTCCAGAACAAAGTACGCCAGTAAGTACTTACAACGTGGTATAAAACTTAGTGCTCAAGCCAAAGTCTAGCCTCTAGGCGATGGTCGTTAGAGCCTATAAATCTCTCGCAACCTGCGAATCGAACGTTTGCGGTTTTAGCAAAAATAACACCAGGTTCCTCCTGGGATACCTAAAGACATAAATCATTTCAAAATTCAGCTTACTCGAGTTTATTTCAATTCTGAATTTCAAAGCTAAGCCGCTTTCATGAATTTATGATATGATAATTACAATTTACATTTTGTAAAGTATTTCTTCAGTAGATATCTTTTAATTTTTCTTTTCTAAAAATTCTAATTTCAATAGACTTTAGCAAAACAGCTCTATTTTATAAAAGTTACAAAATAATGGGTTACTTATGTTTTTATAAAATTCACAGAAAAAAAATCTCTGTATTTACATATTTATTGTACCTTAACTCTTTTATTTTCATTAAAATCTTGTGACAAGAAAATTTAATGAACATTCTAGATTTTCGTATTAATGATGAAAAACAAAATGTCACAACCTTTTCAAGTGCTTTATACAATTTACATTTTTAATGTGGTTTCTACCGACGCTTACCGCCACTTTAATTATTTACCATTTAATTCCAAGGCAAAGCAAATGAAGCTTTGGTTACACAGCTCGATAGCGAGCTTCTATGGTCACTATTCACTAAACCATCTCAGAGTTACTCTTAAATATCAACTTTTATTGTTATGCTTGGTTTTTCAAGTTTTAATGGTGCACATTTAAGCAAACTAAGTTTACAACTCATTCCTATTGAGCCAGTTAACATTATTATTATTATTATTTTTTTACGTGGGTTAGGTTTACGTTTGACTACAGCCTGCCTGATGTTAAGCATTGCTGCAGCCTAGGGTGTAACACGTTTACCTAGAAGATACCTATTAACTCTAGATTTGAAAACCCCTGGATTGTAGTTCGCAGGAAACACAGCTTCTGGTAAAGTGTTCCAAAGCTTTGCTGTCCGTACAATAAACGTTGAAGCAAAGCGCTGTGTTCGATACTTCGGCACTTCCACCATAAAACGGTGTCTACCTGCGGACTTTCTGCTTGTTCGGTTATAGAAGGGAGCTGAGGGAATCAGTTCATGTAGCTCCTCTGCACACTCTCCGAAATGAATTCGATAAAAGACCGACAGACTGGCCACCTTGCGGCGATGATCCAAACTTTGGAGTTTTGCCTTCTTAATGGTGGTTTTACCTACTAACCTCTTAGCTCGCGTCTCAATCGAATCCAACGCCTCTAGCTGGTATTTTGCTGATCCATCCCAAAGATGCGAGCAGTACTCCATGCACGACCGAACTTGTGCTTTATACAAGGTAAGCAACTGTTCCGGATGGAAGTACCGACGCACCTTCGAGAGGATACCAAGCTTTTTGGCAGCCAATTGAGCCTTTGACTCAATATAGGACCCAAAATTTAACGACGAGGTAAGGGAGACTCCAAGTAGGTCCAGTTGGTCTGTGATTGGAATCGAAACATTCCGGAAAGTAGGGGCCAGGTGGAACGGCCTCTTTTTTTTTTTTTTTTAAACTAATAAATAATCTAAGCATATAAAACTCAAAGGTGACTGGCTGACTGACATAGTGATCAATCTATGAACGCACAGCCCAAACCACTAACCGGATCGGGCTGAAATTTGGCATGCATGTAGATGTTCTGACATGGGCATCCGCTAAGAAAGGATTTTTGGAAATGCTACTTTTAATGGGGTGAAATAGGGATATAAGTTTAACTTCTTAATGCGAGCGAAGCCGCGAGCACCCACTAGTACCTAGATATGTCTAAACTATAAAAAAATCTAGAAATCAGTGTATCTAATGCACTTGCACCTTCAAGCAGTAGCTGTAAGGTAATTAAAGTTGGGCGTGTCCTCGCAGTGACCAAACCGAGCAAGCACATGAACATGCAAACACGCGCGCGGACTTACATTGCACTCTGATATCTACCTAAATAGGCATAGAATAGCAAAGAACTGCCTTAGGTGACCTATTTTGTATGCTCCTTCTGCCTTCCTTCCTCGTTTCTTTCCAACTTTGGACCACGCCTAAAGCGTCACCAACACATGCAATTATGGTACGTATCTATAATTAAAACAAGCAAACTTAAAATTTAATAGATCTGGCTCTCAAACCACTATTTGAGAGGGTGAACATATTGATAAACATGCTTCATTCAGTACCAGATAGTTATATATCTTTGTTGTCTTATTATTTAAGTTTTAGTAAGTTTTAAGTAAGACTTGTAAGTACTGTACTATGTCAATGCTACCTTCATGAATTCGTTAGTTGTTGTAAGTTTATGTAAAGGCAAATAGAACTAATCACTTGTAAATACGCTTTCTGAAACAGTCAACGAAAAAAATTTGCGAGATAGATAAACTGATAGACCGTCCCTCGCTGTTGATATAAGATATTATTGATGTACAAAAGTCGCCTTAAAATGGTTCTTCGTAAGTCACGAGTAACCTCTCAAATGATGTTGGTCCTCTTAACATATTATTTACTTTACTAACATAGACGTTCAAAGTCGTCAATGATTCGTAGAACTTTCCGTAGACGTACTTCATTTCCCGTAGCGCTTGAGTTATCGTAGCAGGTTCGTGCTACAGAATTTCTTACAACTTTTTGCATGCTCAAAGCGCTCCTTTTTATAAACAAACATACATTCTGTTTGACATCCGACATATTTCCCACATATTTGCTCGCATATTTACATACATACGAGTATATAAATGCAAACACCCGTAAATTCTCATGGCATTTTTTAACAAGTTCAAACAACGCATTTGCATCACGCATACAGGAAAAATAAGCTTATTTTCCCGTTCATTATCATGATTTGAATTATTCAGATGTATTGGTTGAGTTTGCCGATTTGTTAGACGATATATGTATGTGTGTATGTATGTGTGTTCACTCAGCGAACAAGAACAGAATTATTTCATGTAAATATCACAAAAAAATAAGTCTAGCAACTAATGTCACTTAAAATCAGTATAACAACTTGTAAATAAAGTGCAGTTTTTTCATTTTTTTCATAACAACTCTTTCAAATCTCTCTATCTATCTATCTATACCTATCTCTCTGGGGTGCGATAAAAAATCTGTTTTTTCTTATACATGGTCAATAAATGTTAATAATAAAGTAAAAAAAAATCAAGCCAATAAATAGGCAGCGAAACTAACAAACATTGCCATAATTGGCATAAAAACAAAAGCCTACCACTCCGTGACCCAAATCGGCGGCAGCGGAACACTTTAAACCTGCCATCGGTGGCAATAAAAAAACGCCAAGTGACACGTTTGCACAACTAATGCCCCGGTCAACACTGGCAGACGTCCGCACAATCTTTATCGGGGATCTTTTTTCTTGGGAAACGGTTTTAGGAGTCCTGGTCGGGAAAATTTGTTTTTGGTTAAATCTTGGAATATTTTTTCGTTAAGCTATGCAAAGGATAAAAGTATAGGATGGTGTGATGGATATCTTGTAATTTTTATATTTCTTAGTTATATTTTCCAACGCTATAAACTTCGTTTGTTTCTTCTTCATACGAGTACATATGTATATTATACCTACATACATACATCTATGGCATCGGGAGTCGAACTTCAAGTTAAGCTTTCGTCGTATAACAACATATCTGCAAAATGTTTTGTTTCGCAACTGTAGCTTCACGTTTGTCTTACTTAGTTAGCAGATTTAAGTAGAAGTTTCTTTTATGTCTTGTTAGTAAATATGTTCTTACTTCTTAGTACAAAAAAATGTGGACAGAACCCTCCCAGCACTAGATGGAAACAGTCACTTGTCGGTATTTTTGTCGGGAAATGGCAGGACAAATACGTCCCATGCAGGCGCTTATTGTCCCGAAAGCGGGAGGTATCGAGGGAAGGTGTCGGGTACAATAGGCCGGGATGCATTTGTCCCGGACCCGGGACAATGCACGGCATTATCGGGAAGATTACACTCGTTTTAATAGCTTTGAGAATGTCGGGAAATGGATTAAGAGTTGGGATGGGAAATAGTAGTGTTTTTGATAAGTGTTTGCAATTGATAACTTGATACCTCTTTATAGAAAAACATCGTAGTAGGTACTTTCTTTATATGCGATGCTCGTATTTTTTTAAACTAAACAGGCTCACGCTTGACTAGAGCTCGCCTGACGTTAAACAACGTTATAATCTACGATCTAGCGCGCTTGCCTGGAAGAAGCCTATTAACTCTCGGCTTGATGGTCATATGATTAAGATCTATACTTTTATCATAGATCGCAGAAATTTTGTAAACTTGGGACTTATAAATAGCAATTCATTCGCGGCAGATTACTTTTAGCCATCACAATACGTTTCCATCACTTTAAACATAGGTTAGGTAATGTACTTTATATGCACACATCACATTTTTACAGAAGCCTTTTAAAATATCAAATACCTTCCCCACGCGACTGTTTTCCACATTTCCCGTACAAGGGAACAAAACAAATCAATCACTTGAAATACATCAACAACTCCATACACAACCGAAACAAAGATTCGAAAACGATCGCTTCCGATCATCCCGTTTCCTGATTACGTCTTGTGTCTCTATCTTTTCCTTTCAATAGTGATATCTGTATCTTGCTCTAACAGCATTAGTGACGACAGAGACAAATTGCGGAGTCAAAATTTAGAGAATGGCGTTTTACTGCGCTTCGTTTCGCGAGGGTACATATAGAGACAATATTACTTAGAGACTTCTATCCTGACTATTTTAATTTTTTTTTTGTTAAAAGGAAGTCAAATGTCATGTACTCTCTTCTAATCGCATATGAGTAGCCAATTCTAAAGTCGAAGGTTTTCAAATTACACTTAATAATTAAATAATTATCGCGCTGATTGATTACCATAAGTGTCAAAGTTTCTTTCATATCGACTACCCATCCAAAAGTGAGTGATCGTCATGGTTCTGGCTAAGCATGAGTGAATCCGAACGATATCAAAATTATTTTATTTGTACAAAACTGAATGTTATTTAAAATTGCTAAATCAGTATACAAATAAATCACAACTGTTTAAATTATAATCCGTACACAAAATGATTTTAGCCAGAATCCATTGTTCGACGGCTAGTCTGATTTATTTGATATTACAATAACATTGTGTTTCCTCGGTTTCCTTTCACATAAATAATAAATATTCGGATTAATGGAGATTAAACAAAACCGTACTCGGTTTTGTTTAATCTCCATTAGAAATACTTTTCTGGATAATATAGTACTCGTATTTAAGTAAGCTGTTTATGAGTAAACGTAAATAAGAATTCTCGTCGTTACTTTAGAAGCATTCGCACGAACTAAACTTACAATTTCAATGCCTCTTTCGATGCATTTACCTGATTTTTAAGCATTAATTCAATGTATTTTGATTTGTTAATTTATTATATATACTAGTTCTTATTTATTTATTATTATACAATAGTAGGTATAAAGAGTATTTTATTTATTTATATTTCTCTACTAGTTCATACTGTTACTTAAACCGGAACGCTGCCTGAATCTTCCCGTGAGTTAGCAGCTTCCAAGCATCAAGTGCAAGTACGAGTATAAACTCTACTAAGACTTGTTTTGTGGTGTTCTTGTTGTATTAGTTTTGACAAGACTGTATTTTGCAAGCTTGTCGTGGTGAGATGCTTCAGAAAGTACATATGTACCTACATGGTATATACTTACTTCGTAAATATACAAGATAATTTGACGATCCCTCTATTTAAAATAATTCTTCTTCTTATCAAATGAGAGTGGCCAACTCTGGTGTCGAGAGTTTATCGAGCCGCCCTAAAGGCTTCTATCATGGCTTAACGACTGCCGTACTAGACAAACAGCCAGGAACTACAATTTAACGTGTCGTCTGACTCACGGAAGCGCCCAAAATGGAATGTCACTTTTCGGTCACCCATCCAAGAACTGACTGCGTTGACATTCGCTTAAAATTGGTATTCGCATGCGATTGCCCCTTTGACGATCAAGGATTGCCCCCAATAGCTGAGCTGAGCCACAGAATATATAATACAAGCTGAGCTGAGAATAATAATCTAATGAGTTTAACGGCTGATTGAGTGATACATGGCTGATCAGAATTTTGTCATAGATTACTTTGACAACCACTTATATAAAAACTCTTTTTAACAGACGATTAATTAGGATTTTTTACTACGGCTTTATTAAAATGACTAACAGATCATACAATTATAAACTGCTACTCATATTGTGGTATATTTTGGAAGCTTTTGTTTATGTTTATGCTACTATCAACGAAAAAAAAAACGATAAAAAACAAAAAGCAATAAAAATCTGGTCATAAAAAAGGATAAATTAGATTTATAAGATGTTAACCCTAAATTTTGTTTCAAAAATTTCTGTCAATTATTTTGAGGTTAGAATTTCTGTACATACAAATTACAAATGTTTCTATGATAATAAGTGTGTATATTAATAATGCCTAACAAAATTGATGTGGGAGTGGATGCACTTACGCTTCAGGCTCTTATGAGACCTACTGCAAGGTGCAAACACCACACAGGTACAGATAATAAAACATTTTGTATCGTTATGTTATGTGAATCGTAGTTACCTAGATGTAATATTGTTTTTGGCCCAATAAAAGCTTTTTGTATTTTTTGTATTTGTATTTTGTATCATCGCCTGCACAAAGCTTTACGTTGACGAGATTATACAAATGGAAATATCATAGCAATATGTTTCTGAGCAAAAATAAAATAAATTTATGTAGGCACTGTTGCAAGTCTTTTTTTGACTTTTTTGTTTGATACAGCCTGATATTAAGCCTCACTGTAGTCTTTTGAGAATGTCTTTACTATCAATAAGCTGTCAATTTCTTTCTTTACAACATAAATGTATTTACACTTAATATACATTGTACCTAAACAATGTATCTAAATATTTTGAAAGAATGTATATATTATATCATACATGACAATTATGACAAGAAATCATAGTGTTACAAAATGCATAAATTTTATTATTTGTTTGTAATGTATAAATATGATACCAATAAATATGTCTTTCTTTTCCTAAATTCCACTTCCCCAAATCGGAAGAAACTCTCGATCCATATAACACAAGGCTACATTCACACCGGCGACACTGGAGTCGCAGATGTAACCTGCTTACGCCGTCCGGCCGAATTAATTTGCCGGCAATAAATTGTGACGCCTCCCTATAGGAATTATGAACGGGCTGCTAGGGCGAAACAGTGTGGGACGTGGAATTGAAGTTTTAGAGGCTCTTGGAAAAATACCGTGAATATAGGAGTATGTACCTATGATTGTATATTATCTATGTATGAAGTGGTTTTGGTAACGTTGAGTTATGTAATTCTAAACTCTTCCTATGAGTTGAAAGATTATTTACTTTATTTCTCATAAACATGGTGCATTTGGTATAGCTATTTTTCATAGAAAATATGAGAAAAACTGAACGTTACTATGTTTGATTCTATTTGTCATAATTATTATATTGTTTTAACATCTTCATGTTCCGATTACTTTACTGCTAAAGTACCTACTAAGTACAAACGCAACTAACAAGTGAACGAGACAGATAACGTAACAAAATTCCCTGAATGGTCACTGGTAGTTTTAATTTTATGAACAGGAACACCCCCGAGGTGCTATTGACATGACGTTTTACCAGATCATTTATTGTATACCTTTTCTTCTGTATGTAAGTACTTAGTTTATAGAAACTGTGTTTGAAATAAAAACTGGTTTATTTTTGTACTTTTATTGTCAAATAATTCATGATATCATCGCCATATATTTTAAGGGATGCATCTTATTAACTATTAAAAAAAATGATTGTCGCGATGCAATTCCCGTACGTTTCTAGTCCTCGCAGATAAACATATAAATTACAATGTAGCGTGCCGGTTCGGTTATTGTTTCCTGTAAAATATATTTTCTCGCTTGTTTAGTTACCTCGCGAAAATCATTATACAATTACCCTATTTTACGTTATATAACATTTTACGTTGTTTTGCACAACAGTCTTTACAGAGCCCTTTCGTGGCGCTCGCCAAATTATTGTTGATAAAATTTAACATTGTTGTAATTGTTATTATGAGCGGTTTCGGTATCTTTTCAGTGAAACGGGTTGTAAGCATAAAATTTAATTAATTTTACAGAAATCCTCACAATTATGACATTCAAAATGTTAGCGCCAAATTTTATCAAAATGTTACAAATTATTTGTTATTATTATAATTAAAACTTCGTTAAATTGAGATCGATTGTTGCTCTGAGCAATCGATAGATGGCGTTAACAGTAGTCAGATAAACAGATTAGCAGCTGATAGTGGATAGTTTTACACATTGACATCATTTTGTTCATTTGCTTATATGAATAGGTTTATTCATATGTATTATAATAATATTCTGAACGTGGTAAGGGATACAAAATATATCGTACCATTCCATGCTGGATAAGGATGAATGTCAGATCCACAAAGTAATTTAACTCGTTATCAATCATGTTTTTATGCCTAACTGTTGTATAAGCTTTTTGTAAAGCATGGAAGCAAACAATTTTTATTAATTTAATATCAGATAAAGATATTTAAGTCACTCAATATAAGTCAGAGTCGCATCAACAAACGGAAATAACAACAAACTTTACGTCTCCTTAATTAATAGAAAATAAGACACTAGAGGCAGCCATAACTGCAAGTGTCCATAAATAACCAACTTTTA
Source organism: Macaria liturata (assembly GCA_964023185.1). NCBI lineage: Eukaryota > Metazoa > Arthropoda > Insecta > Lepidoptera > Geometridae > Macaria > Macaria liturata. The sequence continues at coordinate 1,295,036 of OZ026815.1, read as the reverse complement.
TTATGTGATTACAGACAGTCGTAAAGAATTCAATTCAGTATAGACCTCCAGACATCCAGGCTTAGCACGGCAGCGTCGCGAATCATAATTGTGAAACCGCAATATGTATGTTGTATAGGGAGGTCAAGGATTTAACTTAAAATAGCGAAAAATGGACACAATTTAACCGACAAGAGAACATGCATTAAAATAAAATAAATAAAGAACGGATGAGGTCAAAAAATAGTTTGATCTTTCTATTCTTGTATATTTTCTCATTCTACATCAATTAATATGAAACTTGTGTTCAACAAGTCATATTGTTTAATTTTATATGAGTAGCTAACTCCAAAAATACAAATATATTTTTTTTATTTACTTAAAGTATACAAAATACTATACTTTGTTGCATCAATTCATCTTCTAATCATAACTAATTAAATTTTATAAAATTATTTGTTGATTTTAAGTACTAATATCAATTAAACATAGGTATATACTTAAATATCCACAATATGATTTGTGAATCACCAAACGAAATTGTGCTATGTCCGCAGTATAGATCTTGAAGACATCTGGTGAATGCTACGTCATAATGCGATAAGTTTTCTTCATTATAACTATAGCTCGTAACTTCTCTAATAGTTTATTCAACTTTTACGACTCACTCATTGATGTTTTTATTTTCTCTTATTTAGTTAATCGGTACAGTTATAAAAGGATTGCTGAAAAGTGATTTTATAGATAATATAACCATATGAAGAATAGTGATATTTTACATATAGTTTTGTTAACTGTCTGTTACCATCCGTTTATAGATTTTATATTGTTAGCAGTGAAAAATTATAACTCAAACGACGTTAAGCTACTTTTCAATCAAATCTACACATATTTTGAACGAAATGTGTTTAAAATTGCCCATATTTCGCCTGGTGGCAAGCGATCATTATTATCCAATACGTACATAGTTGATAGCAATAAATATATTATCTAAATTAAAACGAATTTTACCATGATGCATTCCTGTCAAAATAGCTCAATAAAATAGCAACTAAATATATTGCAATATATGCGCAATACATTCTCTGGTATAATATTATTTGTGGCACTTGGCAAGCGCACTGGATATTTCAAATGCATACCTTCAATGTGATTGTTATAAAGTAGGAATTTCATATAATGTAATATGTATCTGATGTAAATGGTATATTATATAATTTTAATAACGAGTCAGTGAAGGAATTAGGCACAACGTCAATCGTTTTATAACTGGATAGGCATGAATGGGTTATTCTTTGAATCAAAGAGTTCTTAATGATTGAATGCTAAGTTGAAACAAAAAGCACTTCTAAAAATCATCAACAGTACAAGCATTATTACTCATTGTTTCTAACTATAATGATGTAAAAGATTCCACATAATATAGCAAATGAATGTAGCAAAACTTAAGATATAACTGCATTTCTAATAAGAATTTGTTAGTCTCAATTATAATTATCAATATTCTGCCGTATCAGGTGTTCTAATTAATTGGAAACATATCTAAAAAGTACAATACCATAGCCTCAAGCTTAAAAAATTAAACAACATGCTAATAAAGTTCTGAATTAACTTAACTCAGGACTTTCATGTTGGCAACAGTTCTCATGGAGACAGAAACTTGTTCGTGAAGTTTCGCACAACTTTGTGAAGGCCATTAAAAATAATAGCGCGCTGTGATTGGCAAGCTTCAGTATTTGTCTTGGCTGGATTCTGACGGTAAACGTTGCTTATTGCACTTCCAGAGATTGGATTGCGACTTTGTAGTCGAGTGGAATCTGGCTCTTCTGAGATAAAGTAACCAAATCTGGTGTCTAGAAAACGTGTAGACATGTGTTCTTATAAAAGTTGATCAACAGCACCATGCTAAAACAGTTGAAGCCTACATTTCTTTTTTAATTTGATTACATAAGTTTGCATTGTTAGCGTTAAAATAATAAGCCGATGTACGAATGCTTTACTGTACTTTGATGATTGGGTACTTATCGGAACCATATTTGTACATAGGTAATTAAGAAATTCCATGACTAAATAAAAGAAGCAATGATGTTTGATAACTCGTTGAGTCGTATTTCCTCATAACTGAGGGTCATGACTCCCCCGCAGAACTAATTCGTTAGGGGTGTTCTCTTGGGCATATACATCGTGGTGGGCGCCCAGGTCCTTCCACGGAAGACACATGTTTGATAACTAGGTTTCGTTGAAACAACAGTTATTCATACACCAAAAACATTTATAAAGATGAGCTTACAAACTAAATTCACTTACCCATCATGCCACTATGAATCACTGCAGTAAAATTACAATGTACTCTGTTATCATCGCATGCACTTTGCAACTAACGTCTACGCTCTGGGATACATCAAAGGCGAGCCGCGAAGGCCGAGCGGTCAACAGTATGCGTAAGCGCAGATGTCTCTCTATTCTTAATTTAGTGATAAAACAAGATAAATTAAATGTAGTAGACATAAAACTTTGTAAAAAAAATATAAGAAGAAAAAAAAATAAGGATAATGCATGCATTTTTATATTTTTACTAGTCAAAGAAAAATATAAAACCTGTTTTAACGTGAATTTTGTTTGCCGTCAAAGCTATATTTATTTTACTAGCGCAACTTTAAAATTCAAAATTGAATATTTTTTAAATTCGCAATCACATTGAATTTCTCAAAATGAATAAATAGTAAACCCTACTTAACATTTTACAACAGCATCCACTTACATCGTAGCAAACCCTACGTCTGGTAAACTAGCTAGATTCAGAATACGTCCTAGGCAATGACAGTATACCCAATAGAGACCTATCATATAGCCAGAAAGTAAGACACATATATGACAAATTAATTCACGTCAAAACTTGCATCCCCTTTAAAAAAGGCATTTCCAAAAATCTTTTCTTAGCGGATGCTTACGTCGTAACATCTTCCTGCATGCCTAATTCAGCCCAATCCGTCCAGTGGTTTGGGCTGTGCGTTGATAGATCTTAGTAATCTATCAAACAGTCAGTCACCTATAAGTTTTATATTTTTAGATTAAGAAATTACTCTGTTTTGGGTTCTTTAGTTAGAAGTCCACATGATTTGTCTATGTTAGTGGGCTCGTAGCCAAGCCCGACATGAATGGATCAGCCCTCGGAGTGATTTATATGAAACAGGTTGCTTACAAAGTATGGATTTAAATCTTACATCGTGGAGTATCTTATTATGCTGGATATTTTGCCAAATGCATCGCAGACATGAGATATGTAGCAGTTGTGAAACTAACATTGTCTAATCGAAACTATTTTGTTTGTGACTAGGAACTGTTTTACTTTGTAAGTAATTTAACACTTATAAATTCGTTTTAGAGTGGTTATAAACCTGTCTAATTAAACAACTGCTGCACTATGAGTACAATGTGACCTTAGGGTGGTATATAACTTCAAATATAACCTTAGGGTGGTTTGAAACCTTTGACACCAGAGTTGGCTACATACGAACCAAACTTGATCTATATAGGATAGGTTTTAATCACACACTTTTAACTCACAATCCATTTGCAACATATAGCGTGTCAAAACACGTGAATACTGTGTGATGATCTTTTGTCTGCTCTCGTATAAAATACCTATACCTACTTGTCTAAAATGTATGTACCTATTTATAGGCAAAGTTCATGTTTGAATCATCCAAACACACCTACGTGATCAGAATCCCGTCGCATTCTCAATAAATGTAAATATTTACAACTCTTATCATTATAAACTGGGAGCAAATAAATACACTATAATATCGGACTTACATATTATTATATCTAGTACCCACGGCACAAGCGTTTGCTTAGTGTGGGACTAGATGGCGCTGTGTGCAATGTCCCGGAATATTCATTTATTTATTTAGTTATTATTCAATGTGCCTTTTGTATTTTTCTTGCAATGATAGTTATGAAAAGTAGTTAAAAGACAAAATACTTATCAATCAATTACACGTTCATTTGGATTTACAATAATGTTGCATTATAAGTTACTTAAAAAAAATATAGTGATGATAAAATAATTGTTTATGTTAAGAATAATGTCAGATAAAAACAAACACTTCTCGACTGAAGCAGCTGTTTAAACCTTTAAACATTTTATATAAAGTGAAGCGTTAAAATCATCATCACATTGATGTCGAGCAAAAAATGTAATGTATCATGTCTTTTGTATAAACATCTGTTAGTAATGAAAGTCGATTATTTTTATTACAGCTTCATTACGAGTCTGCTTGTTTGTTATTAACACACATTCATTTGCAATTGAAACTGATGCAATAATTTAGTTGTGTTGCAGTTTTTCTGTTAGGCGTGGATTATGGAATTATTAGGATAATTTTCATTTGACATACATACATACAAAAACCATTAAACTCTTATTCAGTGAGTCAAATTTGATAATATGTAGTTTGAGCAATGACATCAAAAGATCATTTGTATATAAAAATGATGAAATATTTCCAAATATCTCAGAATCATGCCAGATACGTTTGTGCAAACGCTTTGGTACTATACCGTAAGGTAAAAAATAAATAAATTCTAAATTCTAAAAAGAAAAAAAAAACATCACCAATTTGGGGCCTTTAGAATGTTGTAGTGCTTTCTTATTTACTTGTACATATTATTTTAAACGTGTCTTTAATCATTCTATAGATATAAAATAAAAATAAAATAAATCATATCTTTCTTTCTAAACCATAAGTAAGAAACCACAGCCTATACAAGCAGAAAACCTAAGATTACCAAACAGATCCATTACAGCTTCCAAGATCACATAAAAACTGCAGTAGGTCGGGGAGTCATGGGCGTGCATCCACGGCGATGGCTGCCCTTGCTACTACAATGTCTTACGCAGAAAGTGTGGTAATAACCGACGAGACTTGTATTAGAAATCTAGTTTATTTATGAAGATTTTTTGTGAATTTTATCGTGTTTGCAAGGTCGGTTTTTTTTTTCAATGATATTTTCTCGACCTCATAATATATCTCTTTGCAGTACCTATAATTAAAAGGCTTTTTAATACATGACTTCCTAACTTAAAAAAGTACGTCTCCAAAAATAAATATCACCTGCATGCAGTGGGTCCCATTAGGCTGATGATGATGATGATTAATAGGAAATCAGTGGCTATTTGTTACATATGTTATATATATATACATGTATGTATATGTGATTGCACTTAGCAACATAAATGCTCTGTAATACCTACATACACCTGCAGAGATAAGTAACTGCATACCACCTATTTGTATATACATAAGTACATATAGGTAAGTAATCTGGTACATATGCTTATCTATCAGATACGCCAATATTTATCCAGCTGATAACACAATCAGTGAAAGTCAGCGGCGATACGGTTGTTACCGGCTAGCAAGTGATAAGAGGATTAGGTGAAATGTTGACACTGATATAACAAATAGTTACGTGATGGGTGAGGAAATTGTAGGAAACTCACTTGGAGTTAAAGTCAAAGTTATTTATTTATAAGTAAATTCTCACATGTCATTGATTCAATCTAAATAAATTTATAAAATTTATCAAACAATTGTAGTGTAAAACTTTGCGTCGTAGGTTAAAAAAATCAACATATTTTAGGTCTAAATAACATTTTAGATTAATAAAATTTTAAACTACAAGTCATTAACGAAAATTTATGCGGTTAGCATTTAATCACAAGATAATTCATTTATTAAAAAAATATTTACAATTTTAGAAGTTCAAATACTCCTTGTTTTAACAGACCAAAAAATGACTAAATATATTTAAGAGATGTTGTGCAATTGCCCCTAAAATCACTTTTATAAAACATACGCAAAGCGTATCGTAAGAGTATGACTAGGCAACTTTATATTCAACCAAATCAACTTCCTCAAACCAAATACTGCTATACTATTTCCCTATACCAAAGTACAACTATACATTCATACATATGCAGCTGTATATAATGCAGTCTGTTTCTAAGTGCAGAAACCTTACCGAGGTGGCGTGACTAGTGACGTCACCCGACCTTGCTCGCTGCAATGTGATATCATTCGCGATCGATTTGTCATTCATGCTATCATTGTTCTTGTTTTATGCTTATAGCTCGGTTTAAGTAAGATTTATTGAATTATTTTACAAAATTATTTAGGATTTATAGTTACTAAATGTTTGCGAAAAAAATCTAAGTAGAAGAGTAGTAGAAGATTAAAAGTACACCAGTTATATGCTGAAACTGCACTAGAAATTGATGTACGACAGAACAAGACCAAATTGTGACAATTCACTAGACTCAAAATAAAAATACGTATGATTGTTTAAAGAATTACAATCTCAGAATCACCTGATGATAAGCAACGTAGCAGTCTGCAATCTAGCGCGCTTGCCTAGAAGACATGACTCATTTTGGTTTAGCCTGAAATAATTGTCTTTTATTTATTATCATTTAAGTATTTATAATAAAAAGATAAAGATAAAGAATCTTTATTGATAATGTAAAGTTGTAACATAGGTATAAGTACTAATAATATCATAGAATATGCTACACAAATTACAATATTTCGTCAAATTGAATTTATAACATTTAGTTTTAATAAAATTTTAGAAGTTACAATGTTTTATTAATAACATAATGAAAATTGTTGTTATTAAAAACATGTCAAACATAATAATAGGTATGTAATCATACAATATGTCAACTTAAATAAATCTTGGTACTGTCACTTTAGCTGTATAGGGGCTAAAATGACAATTTGGCATCACACTCCTTACCTACCTAGTAGTTAATTACTTAATTTCTAAGCAAGATTAGAATCAATTGCTAGTTGACTGTAGTAATTTTCAAAGTATTCTTTAAAACTGTATAGTGTCTGATAATAATCTTTTCTCCTAACAAACCACCACAAACAGGTATACTACACACCTACTATACCTGCAACACTATACACAGCATACATATAAAGGTACACCAAGGGTAACACACACACTACGACTACACAGTGTAAAGCAAGTAGCACGTGACGAAGCCAGGCCAGACTGCCTGGCGACCGCGCGCGGCCGCCCGGCTCCGGTTACATCCTACTGCTGGCTTTACTGGTTTGTATTTATACTGTGGTTATATGGTGCATATGTATGAACTCCCCTAACGATCTAATTCTGCGGGGGAGTCACAACTCTCAGTCATGAGGAAATACGACTCAAGAGAGAGATATGGTGCATGGTGCATGAATGAGGATTGTGAATGATTGTTAAGCCCCCAATTTAAAAAGTGGGGGTCTGGGCACTAAAACTATGTACAAATACAAAAATTCAAACTAAGACCATTATTTTATAAATTAATTTATCAAACTACTTTTATAAGTATTAACGTTTCGTCACAATTTATTTCATATGTCAGATCAAAATTAATATACGCATGAAAAATAACTAAAAGATATCACCAACAGGATCTGAATTTATTTATGAATAAAGAAAGTCTTCTAAAGAAGCTTGATTTATAAAACCCTAGAGTAGTCTGTCAATTACCAGTTAAATAATACCAAAAAAACACTACCCTCATCGCTGAATTACGCGTATTTTCGGGTCTTTTGTCGCCTTCGACTCAATTATTTCTGCGCACTCATCTGAGATAAGGAATTCCATTTTTTTTTCAATTTTCAATTTCCTATTATACTCCGTACAGTCTGTTACACCCACAGATAATAGATATCATTAACTATCGCCCTAGAATGTCCCAAAAAGTTTTTTTTACATTCTATATCCTAGATATCCTAGAGATCCCCAGCGTCAATAATGTCACGAGAGCTTCTATAAAAGTTTATTTCTAAGTTTAACTTTATCATGATGTTAATTATGAAGTATACTTTTTCTTTATCCCAGTGGCACCTTGTTAGTTTTTAAGTTGTTAACAGAGTTGCTAACTAGTCAGTCAGGGAAATTATTCCAGCCACATAAATAAAATAAAATTATTTTATGAAGAATGGTCATTGTCAAAGAACAGCATATGTCTGTGCCCTTTCTTTGATTTCAACTGTATTGCCGGTTGCTATCATTAAGCGAGGTGCAGTTGCAAGAGCATTTAGTATGAAATAATTTTTTATCAATCCCTTGTTTAATTTCTATTTTACTGAAAATACTTTAAAATAACACAGAATCTAGTTTTTCAACACATTGTTTGATGGCAAAATATTTATTCGTAGAGATGCATAGACATATATTTTGGTAGGGTTTTAGTAGGTTATTTTTTGTTCGTTATAGTTTCTAATATGTATATGTAAATCGCCATTAAAAATACAAGTTTGTAAAATGACCTTAATTATTCCTATCTACCTTATCACAATTCCATGGCACTACTTTTTATGTACAGACGTCTCAGTAAAACAACTGCGGTTTATTATATTTGTTTATAGCTCCTCTTAATTAGAAACTTGTGGTCGGTGAAAGAGAACACATTTTATTGCAGGTCTTAAGAGTAAGCTTTGTTTTTATTGGACTCTAGTTACGGATAGTTATACTTTTGCTAGACATTTCCTTTTATAGATAGAGTTTGTTTTCCGAATAGTCGTGGATTACGATTTTTAGGTGAACATAAAACGGTGATACGTGAATAAATATTTATTGCTGAGCGATTGAAGCGAGCGAAGACACTTATTTAACTTGTAAAATTTACATTTCTTTTTCCATAAGTAGCTATGACGTACACATCTTGGTGTTGAAACTCCTCTACGGATGTTATCTATCAAAAGCAATCAATGAAAGAGATGTTACATACATAACATTTATGTACTATTTTGATGATAATTGGCATTTGCTATAATCGAGTACGAGCCACAATTATATTATATATACAACAAAGGTAGATTAAAAAACTTCTACTTCTACTTCAGTTACTTAGGAATATATATGTTTTTATATTCGTAAGGTCAACTATTCAAACAACTTCTAGCTAGGATTTATTCTCAGTACTAAAGTAATAACATTTAAGAGAAGTCATAAAGTTGTTAGACTTAGGCTTTGTCCGGCCAAATTTATCGGCTTATTCAGTACATTAGCATAGCCTTGAATATTACAATAATATATGAGCAGAAAGCACGCATCTGCATAATATAAGTTGGTATAAAAGAACAAACGGGCATTGTTAATGCGTGCTAGAAAACGCTGGCTGCCACAGTATGGTGACTTACATATTTTAAACAAATCATGTACCTAATGCATGAAATATTAAACAGGCATACATAAGTAGATCTAACAATGCTTTGCATGGAAGTGAATCGCAAGAATTAAGTATAAAAATATGATTTTTTAAAATTATATAAATAATTAATGTTGGACACATACTGTATAAATAATATAAAAGTTTCATTTATGTATTTTTACTTTTTATTGCAACTAACTTCGTATTAGAGTGTCGAGAATTTTTTCAAAACGCCCTAAAGTGCAAGTTTCAAAATATAAATAGTTATAATTAACACACTTCTGTGCCTACACGACGCACTCTACTCCATGTTCCAGCTTTAGCATAAAAGTTATTTAATTCAACTACCTAGCATGCACATGCACGCTCACTACTTCCTAACTGAAACTGCATCACAGCGCACAATCGCGCAATTTGAATAAAGAATAAACAATACGCGACCCGAACAAAAAACTGCGCTCACAGATAAACACGGAAAACGGTGTGGCAATTATGCAAATGCATTAAAATCCAGCATTGTTCCGCGGCACGTGAGCTAGGGCTGGCAATTATGTGTCGCGGCTATCGGTGGACGACGCGACCGTGGCGTGGTGTTGTAATGTACATACTTACATAGCTTGGGTTTGAGCTAAAAGTTTGAAAAAAAAAAGTTTAACTAACCGCTGAACGTCGCCTATATTAAAAATAACCCATAATCAATAAAATCCTAGTTGTTTGATTTACGCGAAACTGTGCGTTCATTTTGGTGTCTGCGCCGATGGTATATAGGTAGGTATTTAATATCTCTGTTGAGGAGGCGTCAATGGTTAGTATTATTATAATCATAATATTTATGTTCAATCATTCATATTACTTAGGAACCGTAACGATTTTATAAAATAAAGAAATCTCCGTAGGAAATATTTGTAAAAATCACAATTCCAATTTCTCAAAGAAGCTATTCGTACAGAGATCGTGCGGCCGTTAGTATGCCGCTCGCATTTCTCCAAAGCGGTCGGACATCCTAAGAAATTTCCCTCCATCGGCAAATATCCGAAAATCCCCGAGCAAAGAGGTAATTTAAACTAAAAACCCGTATTTTTTCCCGGATATCCCATGCCAAAGACAAAATAGTTCAAACACGCCGGCGGCCCGGAGCGCATACTTATCTGGCTCATACAAATATTTGTCTTGGCAGGAATCGAACCGGGGCCGTTTGCGGACGAAAACCGATGCTTTATTCATTAGTTTAAACCTGTGACTCACAGCTCAATATTAAAGAATGGGTACAACTTGGTGAGTATAAATTGTATGAGCAGTTTTAGTCATGAAACATATCATATGGCTGGAAATTTATGTAGATGATTTTCAACAGTGTTAACATGATGTCTTTTTCTTTTTTCATTTGAGTAAGTTAGTATGAAAGCATTGAATTTGGTTGAAAATCATCCTAGGGCTATTCTGTTATTTTCATTGTTTTTCTCAGCAACACGTTCTATCTATCATATAATATATAATACCCCGGTTCAGGATAGTAGTGAAAACTGAGATTGTTACTCAACATAGTTTGTAAAGACAAATGATTTATTAGTTCAACTAAGATTAAGTGGGGACAGAGGACGCATCTTTTAATAAAGTGCGACCTTGCCATGGATTTGTGATTAACATCTGACCTAAATATCAAATCAAAATGTTTTTAGTTTACTCTGAAATGTCAACTGTGTGATTAATTACTCTTTTAAAAATGCTAGCAAATTCATTTAGAATTAGAAAGTAAATAAAAATAAATAATAAAAAATTACAACTGTTCCATTTATTTTTATTTAATAACAACGAGGCCAAAATTGCAATATCAGAAAAGTAAACATTTAGCCAAATTCAGAATTATCTCCTTTTTTGGAGACTTAAAAATATACTAAAATATAAATATATAATAAACTTTTTTGCTAAGCTCCTAATAAAATTACTGTCCAATTAGAAAAACTCCCACAAAATCAGAAATCTATTGACTCCTATTTGCATAGTGATCATGTATTATACATACTATATACATCTATGTATTATACATACTATATACATCTATGTATTATACATACTATATACATCTATGTATTATACATACTATATAGTACAAGCATGTACCACATTTCCGCCGATACAAACACTTCTACATATATCTACATAGATACATAATGGCTGTCGGAATTGCAACGCGGCACGTTTTGAAATCCGCCACTGAATAGGCGGCCTATAATTATACTAATTAGTGCGATAGCGCCCTATCTAGCTGGATCTATTAATTATGAAAACTGGATGTTTCTATAATTATGCATTTTCATAAAAAACGCGCTTTGTTATTGGTTTGTCTAATTGGTTTAATTTAATTTAAAGCGGTCAGAGATAATAATGTTATAACTTGATACGAGTATTTATCAATTTATCAGTGCTGAAATCCAAACATATAAGGTTCCTTTTTCATTTCCGGACAAAGTGCTTGTCTGCTGCTTATTTTGAACAGTCGAGACTATTTCGCTATTGGGAAAATAATTATTCTATGGCAAAATCGATTAATTTAGGTTTGAATCCGTATAAAAAAGAATACTTGGTTATGCAAAAAGGGTCTCACAGTTCATTTGGATTTTTTTATTAAAATAACTAAAAGGGTAATTGTTTTCAAAGTGTACAATAACAATGAATTTAATTAACGCCTGGGCATTTTCATACTGCATTTTACCCGACTTTGATGAATGGAGGGCCATTATAGTCCATGTTCGCACATACCGTGCGGAGCGGTCATTGTACTTTATTTAATTTGCCATCGACTGTACATTGTGCAAAGAACATTATGTACATTTACGAGTACATACATACAACATACATTTATAAATATAATAATAAATAATAATAATGTGCTGTTTTCACTGATGTGTGGATATATTTGAGTAACTAGTCATAAACGCTCGATAAGGCGCTTCATCTATATATTTTACAGAATACCAAAAAATGTTATGGTTATGATGATATGTTATAACTTTGTATATTGTGGCTAAGTTTTAGAATTGGAGAAATATTTGTGAGAACCGGTTAATATATCGGTTTATTTGTTTCTATCTTTATAATGAGGCTTTGCGAACTATTGTTGTATTAAATAATGAGTAGGTACTAAAAAAGTAGTTTTCGATGTTTTCATACCAAGTTCAGCATCACAGTAGCTAAGACGTTCTTATTACCTGTAAAAAACAAAAAAAAATCTTATTAATGATTTTATTTTTTTTCAACAAGGAAAAAAATATGAACCTGAAAACAAAATACACATTGTTATCATGACTTTCTCAGTAACGCATCTCTGCATCCTTTTATTCATAAATAAATATACTCATCGAATTTAATGTACTTATCATTCTTCGATCTACTAATACATCGATTACCACAAATTATTGCCAATATAGCAGTATGTTACAATTTAGAGATAACTAGATTTACTCCCGAAAACTCAATTGCGATTTAACATCGAATGCAAACAAACCCCCGCGGTTACAACGGTCTGTAATTCAGTATTGATTTTCAACTGCTCATTGCATTTCCGCCATTATACCGCTCAGATATTATTATTACGGTTCACTAGTATTGTTGCAGCCATACTGGGGGTTACAATCGTGTTAAAACAAGATTAAATTGTAGTATTTTACTCTTTAATAAGTAGATATGATTTGAGAGGTTTTTTACTTGAACATTATGTCATTCGCAAGTGACATCGTGAAAAGATACTACGTTAATTTTTATTTTATCCAGAACGAGTTTGCACTTGACCATAGTTTATCAGATGGTATAAAGCAACGGCTATGGCCTAAGTGGTAGTAAAAGTGGCTTATGAAAAAATAAACACTTAAGGAAAACCAATAAAGATGTAACATTTCTTTTAAATTTGTCTTTGAGCCAAAGTTAATCCTCATAAATTGATAAAATGTGAAGGGGGAAAGAACATATACACACGCATTTTTTAAAACTTAAGCTGGAGCAATATTACTCATATATCAATAGAATGGTGTACCCCCTGCACTTCAATACGAAGAGCACAATACTATTACCGATACTAGGTATCCACTAGTATCTATTATTGTCAGTATTAGGTACATACTTGTATCAAATACTATTGTTACCGCCCCAATAGCTTATTATTTATCTTCCTGTTCCCCAGTTTGTGGAATCGATGATATTTCCGACAAAGACTTCTAAAGTATTAGGGTATGCACAAAACGCCCCAAGCGGGATGTCCGTGCAGGACTCATCGCCCCCACCTTAGAAGGTATTAGGGTGGACTGCACTAACAATTGAAGCTAGCGGAGCTTCTTGAAAACGTACTAACAACGTTTCTATGTCGGTTTGTAATCCTCGAAGCTATCTAAGATAAGATAAGCTAAGATATCCCTATTTGGAGAAACCAAAGCTTTGATGTGAAGTAAATTAATGTGATTTAAGGATGGAAGTATTACTATTATTTTGAATAGGAGAGATATTGGTAAGTATATAAATATGTATTAAATTGTATAACATATAAGGTTTTACTTAAGTACTCGGGTCAGCAAAAGTGAACGAAAGAAATCGTGTAGTTTAAAAAGTAAAAGTTTTTAAAAGTTTTTTCGTCTACAGATAGATAAAAAAATCATTATTGCAGCACATGATGTCTATCTTATTTAAATGGTATTTATCCTACTTATTCGATTTGGATATTACATCACTTAATCCTTAGATCCTTATTTTATTTATTAGCAAACTATACTATCTACCGAAATATATAAATCTAAATAAAAGTCTAAATAACAGTTACTGTTTACAGAACGCCCAGTAGCGTCCCTCCCTAACATAATAGGAAACAATATTAATGAACGATCCTTGTTCTCCTTTGTTGGCCGATGTTTTATTTCGTAACTGATTTATCTTGAACGATTTTATCGCTTCCACGCTAACAATGTGCGTTTCTTTGTTGTCATAAAAATAGCCTGCGCGTACTGATACGAGATATTATTAGTTGGGAAAAGTATCAGCAAACAAAGTAATAAATAAATTCCATGATTGTTTTGTTTTCCAAACGATACTTACAACGAGTCACTTAAATTTATTATGATGCCTTTTCACTTTTGGTATAATCAGTTGCACCGTAAATTTCAAACTAGTGTTCACATTATGCGTCAGTTTATTATGAAGTCGATGGTGCGAGCGATATGTACGATTGTGCGTGTGTTAGTGACTGCCTACATTGCTTGCCTACACTGTTTGTTGTCATACCACTTGAATTTGTACACAAATTGAGGGTAGTTAGATATAAAAATAAAATAAAATCATTGTTTGTGTAACCTAGCCCCAAAGACGTAATTATAATTAAATTAGAAACATATTGGGAGATGACTCTGCCCTCGTAACACAGCCTAACGGCTACCACGAGGTCAGAGGATTCGAAACATTTTGTGACAAAATTTCTTTGGCAAATTAATGATTTTGTATTTTTTTGTAAAAATAATAATTGGTAAACTCTCGACACCAGAGTTGGCTACTCTCATTCGATAAGAAGAAGTTGCACCATTATAGAGTGAAGTAGCAAAATATATCAAATGACAAATACGCTAACAAACCCATCATCATCAACATCCCACTGCTAAGCATAGGCCTCTTCAAGTCCGCCTGTCGTCACAAACTCTCTTTTGCCTTATTTATGTAATAATACGATCCCGGCCGAGAAAGAAATGTATGCCCTAAATAATACAAAAGGGATATAAATTATCCGTGAACTATCTAATAACTAGTTTGAACCTTAACATAACAATAAAAGGTAAGAATAATTGTTAAAAACCGCTGAGATTTCAGTTTCTTTACATCAAAATTCAAAGTAATCCAGTACAATGGATTTCACTAACCATCTGTATAAGAATAGAATAATAACTGCAGTATGAGATTCCTTACTCTAGTATTTGATATCGGTCGATTAATTATATAATTTATGCGCGTGCAGGGGACCAAATGTGGCCGTAACTAATCTCACCCTCCACACGAAGTAAGTTAAAAGAACCAAAATATTTTGTACCATATCTGACCCCTAAGCGACCCCCGGGGTGGTTAATGACGCATGTTGATTCTTTAATAATGGAATCAGGTTTAATAATACGAGTAAATTCACAATGAAAAATCCAAAGTGACGAACGATTTTTTTTACATTGTATAGTCAAGAATTTGTCTACCAGGTCACCTGAAGTGATATCCGTATAAGCTAAGGTGGAGTACGCCTCACCTGGATTAAAACTAGCTCTCTAGCGAGGCTGCCGTAGTACACCATAGCCGTCACGTTTCTGTTGCTGTTTTCGAAATAAGATATTTAATCAGGCGTTTCTTTGCGGAAATCCATTGTAAATGAAACGAAATATAGTGTTTTTCCGCTGCGACAAAACCACTATATAATTTTTACAGTTTCATCTGCTATTTTCGAGAAAAAAATCAAGTTCTTTCATACTTAATTTTGATATCAAACAGTACTTTTCAAATATGCTCCTATACAAATAATAAAATAAAACTTCTCTTTTTCCCAGTCGGTTAAATACCCAAAATTCTTTGTCCCAAATCTGAACCCAAAGGTCACCGTAGGGGTGTGAAATGACGTACAAAAATAGGTAGATAGAGTCGTGCGAACAATAGCCGTGGTGTAATTTATAGATCGAGATATACGAGCGACCGGACTCTGTCGCACCCTTTGCCCATGCTATGGGACTGTGGAATACAGTGCTTGAGCTCTCCAGGTAACATTACGTTTTATCCAAATCGTAATATTTTACAATTCACACGTATAAACAGTCGCTCTTAGCGACTGTTTGTCACATTAGAATAAGTTAGTTTTTTTTGTTCTATGTTAGAGTTCAATCATATCTCTTAGTGTTTACGCTATACGTTACAATTGGTTGAAGCTTGACTTTCGTCAAACAAATATCAATAATGTATTTTACGAGCGTTTTTATAAACTAATCTTCATGTTCTATGATGGTGCCCTGATAGGTATTTGATATTGATAATAAAATATCAAAAAGTAGCCGTTTTATTTTTGTACGAAGCTTGGTAACTGTCTCCACCTTCTACCGTTTATTCAACAATGGCCGAGATCGATGGCGTACCGTGACAACTTGAAACAGATACACTACTTTAATTAACTAAATTACAATTTATTTAAACGGGGAATTGTTTAAAATGGACCGGTCAACGAACCAGAGGCTACTACTGGTATTAGACGAAACTTATTTAGTGAGAATTTCAATGTTGCATGTACGTATGTACTACTTACTTAATTAATGGAGTAATGATATTCACCATCTTCACGGTTCAATAAAACTTCAACAAAATCTTCTGAAAATGTGTAATGCACTACTCTGTCAGAGAGTCGTTCAAAAATTTATTTTATTTTGAAATTCAGTAATAAATAAGGCCGCTTTTTTGTCACCAGGGCTACATCTAAGTATTTTGCCTTAAGTTCTAGCTAGTTATCCTGCTTCAGCGCTGCAAGCACTACTAACATCTGATCTAAAGGTCGATATTACTAATGTTACTGAAATTATACAAGCAAAGACAATATTATCTATGTCCCCCCAAAAAGAAAACAATGCATTTAACATGTACACGTTTTTTAATTCAAAATGTGGAATGTCAAACGTGATATTCCTATTCAGACATATCATTCTAGTTCATCTAGTCATTAAGTAAAATACAATGTAAGGATATTGAAATATTAGGTATTGATATAACGATTAGAACTATTTAGTCCATTAGTAACCTCCCAGCATAGACCAACAGCGCGTAAACTCATTGTTAATGACGGTTAAATACAATATGGCCGCATTTTAAATGCACTTATCAAGCTAATCGTTGGTATATTTTTTATTTTAATTGCATTGTAAAATGTATGCAAGATAATCAGGCCAAGTCACGTTAAAA
The DNA here is from genome assembly GCA_964023185.1 of Macaria liturata. Lineage (NCBI taxonomy): Eukaryota > Metazoa > Arthropoda > Insecta > Lepidoptera > Geometridae > Macaria > Macaria liturata. Next base: position 1,277,884 of record OZ026815.1, on the reverse strand, counting down.
TGTCAGCTTGTAATAAACGGGTCATAAATTTCGCTTTTTAAAAAGTCGTAACTTTTATTTTGGTCGGAAATACACGGGAAATTAGAGAAAGGGTTAAAGTAAAATGGGTTAGGTTGATTATTACGAGGTATTCATAAACATCGCGCGTTTCTTTGTCCTCCGAGTATGAAATTTATTATCAAATCCAAAATTACATAACGAAAACCAACGCAATTTGATGTGTAGAACCAGAGATATAAGAACTATTTCTATACTATACGCTCAACATAACAAAGATGGCTGAAAATTTTAAACTTCGAATGAAATCCGAAAAAATATGGACACTCATAAATTGAAAAACAACCAAGGATTTTTTATTTCATCCCTCTCTTTCCCTCATTATTTCCATGAAAACAACACAAAATAACAATCCAATCAAACAAACCATGTGACATCGATCCACATTTAAATTCACGTGTTCCAAATAGGTATAATATAAATCAGAGTATTTATGTTTTTAAAGCGTTATCTAGTCGGCCGTGAGTCGTGACTGGTCTGAAAGTCAAGTTCAAGGTCACAAGTCCTGAATATGGGTGCGGCGTCGAATACAGTGTGATACTATCGATTAATGTTGTTAGGTGGAAGGTTAATTATTTTTGTGGTATTAGTGCCGTTGGTAAGGTTGTCATTATCAACTATAGCATTAATAATATCATTGGCTATCGATTTTTTTTATTACCTGGTTAAAATTGTATTTTGTACGTATACCGTCAAGAGTTATCACTACTTATGTAATGTTAAAAAAATATTTCAGTAAATGTAAGAAATGTACATTTTGTTTATGTATTAAGACTAATATATCTAAGTATGTGGTAATTGTATAGATCGGGGAAATTAAAATGTTCAAATATTATCAGAATACCTAGGGTAGATATTTGTGAGACTACATTTTTAAGATAACAGTAGATACTGTATTAACAATAATTTACATCTAGTTTTCATTAACATTAAATTAGTTCGTATGAGTGCCGCACTATAATGCCAAGAATTGTCTAATTCTTTAGAATCTGTAACAAATAACCTTGTACTCTGAAAGACCAAAACAAACCATCACACATTAAACTCCATACATTTTCCAACAATATCGTCATTACACCATTATACCCCATACATTTCCCACAATATCGATGAGCTATCGACACAAATCGATGCGCGTGCGCATTCCCAGCGGAGCGCGTCGGCCATGTTTTGCCATTGCCAATGTCAAGGCTGAGCCGAAATAGCGGCGCAGAAATAGACGCCACTAGCGCTATACTGCGGACAGAAAGCGGCGGCGGTGGAAATAGATTAGGGATAACTGCTGCTATTTGAGAGTAAGTTCGTAAGAGACTGGCCAACTCTGGTGTCGAGAGATTTCAAACCACTCTAGCCTCTAACATGACCAATTACTACTGTGATATTGATGTATGGTATTTGGGATATGTTTACTAACTACTAACGTTTGGTTTGTGACTAAGAAGTAATCTAAGATAATTAAGATACTCGTATTAAGGTACTTAATATAGAAAAAGACGACTGAAGCGTTTGGTCCGACCAATGAGTAAGAAAACAAGCAGATTTATGAGTATGAGTCAAATATTTAAAGGCGACAAATTTGTATAAATTACGTTTATTCAATTTATGGTAAAATAGTGTGGATGACGAGTAAAAACCATAAGCATAGTGCAACTGAACGTTTTTTTTTATTTGAGCGCATCTTATTCGTGACAGTTCTTTCATTAGGATCATATTTCATGTTTAAAAACATGTTAATAATAATGAAAAGTGACAACACGAGTAAGACGAGAGTGTAAAAGTACTTATTAGTTATGTACCTACAGTTTACACGTGTTTTTTTCACAATCTAATACAAAAATCATGATCAGTGGTAGTGATGTACATTGTATTATGTCACAAAAATTTAACAACCAAACAACGCATTGGTTAAATTGTGGCCGTGACCTTGGTTTACGTACACGTGTAGGCAGCTATAAAATCACTGATAAAAGTAATTTTATGTTTGTTATTTTGTATGTGGAAAGCGGCTAGAGCTGTTAGACGCACATTAGGTATAGTGAAATGGAAAAGTAAAGTATCTACTTACTGTAGTTTATAATATATACCCGTATTTTATTTGTCAGCGTAAAGAAAAATAATAGTGGCTCGTTTTCCCCCCATTATATTACTTCTACAGGGTCAGTGGTACAAATAAATAATATTTTAGGAACAGCCTAAGTATTTTTATATCTCATCTAAACATGAAAAGAAACCAAATTCAATAATAATACTTTTATTGAACGAGCTACGCTTTTGTTTTAAACTGCAATTTATAACGACTGAATTAACTTACGAAACAATTAAAACTAAAATTTTTTTGGAATTACAAATTACTCACAAGAACTGCACGAAATTGCACGACTTGGTTGTCAGTTCAATGCTGTGCTAAATTAAATAGAAATAAAATGAATTTGCTGTGTCATGTTGATACGATCCTACTGGCTTGCTAATCTGTCATTCAAGAATTTACACCAAAATATGCATACTAGTCGTAATGCATAGTTTTTTTTTCGCTATCTTCCTAGCTCTAGTTTTATCAGGTCAAAATATGAAGAAGCCAGCGCGATAACATCAGAAACGCCAGTAATACTTTATTATCTTTAGATTCCCTTCATGATCTGCTTGATTTATATTGTGCTCCAGATAAACACTAAATACTTGAGGCATTCTTAGGAAGAAAAAGTGAATCGTTTATTTTTTATTTTTTATAGGTATTCGATAGGTAACTATCTGATTATTTCATTCGAATGAATATTTAACCTTGTGTATGAAATTAACAGAATTCATTAGAAATCAATAGTCGCATTGCTGAGAAATGACAAGCACTCACCTTCCCAAATTAAATTCCTCACATCGCTATTTCTTGGCTCACCTCTAACTAACTGACGGTAGGTCGGTATAGTATCTACTAGCATGCAGCTGTCAAATCGAACCCGCTGTAATGGCTGACTTCAGAGAAAACAGGATAGATTAATTCGCCACGGAAAAGGTTGCCAAAACAAACACGCGTAATGTGTTTTTATGATCGTTATGCAACGATGGTAACGACTCAAGTACGCTTCAATGACATATTCTAAAGAGAAGGTAACTGATACTGTAACCGGTGTTTTGTTTCATGATGTGTTTCTTAATTATAGGTTAGGAAGTAATATTGATTTGACATTTGTAATGACTTCAAGCACTTACTGCAGCTAAAAACAACATTTTTCTATAAACTGACCACAAAATAACTCGAAATTTATACGACGATTACTGCATTCTTTTTAGCATAAAAAAATAGCAGATAAATTTAAACTGTTATAAAAACTACAATCTCATTTATAAATAACCCAATAAACAAGTCCGACAACAAACGAGTCGTTAAAATCAGCTGCACCATTATAATTCCACAGAAAGCACGTAAAATTATGCACCAACTCTTTCTTTTCTGTGCAACTTGCACTGCTCATAAATTCATAACTGCTGATCCAATTTACATGCGGTTTTTACAGAAGCCAAGGTTAATTAACTGGCCGGGTTTAATATTAAAAATGAACCCAATGTGAGCGGTGATATAACCGGTTTTGTGAAAGCAACTAGTTTTATAAATATCGCTATTTCCCCGCATTCAACTGTTTGACTCTAGGGTTAAACATATTCCAGTCATATTTTTATTAACAGTGCAAGTATCTACGTTTATTTTTTATTAAAAACTCTCACGGATATCGTTGCAGTATATCACCTGAAATAAAACAACGCTAACGTTGCAATGTTGTAGATTAATTCATTTATTTTATGTATGCATTCATTACTGTTAATTAGCACTCAAGTATATGGGACACAAAAAAACAGACAAATAACATTACTTATACCTAATTGATGTTTCTTAACTGTAGAGTAATTAGGGATGACACCACTATCCTGACTATTCCATGATAACAAGAATAGTTACTGTCTCTTAAAATAAATGTTATTTATCGGATTCTTTTGATGCGGCGGCGTTGTAAAACTGGACCATCTGACAGCTGACAGCTCTGACCATATTGTATGTCAGCTTCTGTCAACGCCACATAATTAAAATGCTGTGCGTTCTAGTAAAAATGTTGAGACGATATATATAGGTATTATGAGGTAACTGGTTTGTTGATAGATATATTTGTTAATGATTAATGATGAAATACCTACGTATAATAATATAGTATTTAATTTTACCTCTAAATTTAAAAATAGTTTCTTTTAATTTATGAATTTTTTAGTAATTATTTTAAACATGATTTTTAATTAAATTGCCAACCAATGATGTTTCATTCTATAATAGAAATATAAATAAATCGAATTGAAAAGAAAATTGAATCTTTTAATGGGATTCTACATATAATGGGGTTATCTCAGAAATGTATGCAGTTTATTGAATAGTTATTTAATAATCCAACAACACCTTTAATTCATTTTGTTTAAAAAAGGATCAAGCACAGACATCTTAACTGCAAGTAATCTTTTATCATTTTCACTCTTCCAGCCTGATATTTGATAAAAGTCTGTAAAAGTAAATCTATATGTAATACCCACGACACAAGCGTTTCCATAGTGTGGGGTAGTAGATGGTGATGTGTGCAATGTCTCAGAATATTTATATATATTAACATAACAACAAATTATTAATCAAGCAGTGCTATCAAACCGACCCCAAATCGTTAGACTCCTTTGTCCCATGAAGCCTGCGATGAGACAATCACACGGAGCTATTACCGATGCTATAAATAGACACTTTATCGAGTAATCTAGCCACATGCCTGACCTGAATTCATGCACTATATTTAGCGAGGAAATTAATTTATTATGTTGTTAACAGTCTCTAGTTTGTAATGCGATTAAACTGTAGCGATCTTCAAAGCGAGAGCGAATCATCGACTGAGTACGCACATTTTATAACTAAGCCACAATTACCGAAGCTTGCATAGATACATGCTTACTTTATGACATATAGTGGTGCATTGAAACACGTCTAAATGTTGAAACGTGATTTCAGTGTTAGTCTTTTTTACATGATATAGGCTTACGCTTGACTACAACTTGCCTGATGTTAAGCAACGTTATAATCTACGAACTAAAAAATAAAATAAATAAAATCTGTATAAAGTCAAGTAATTTAATAAAACACTAATAATAAAATCCAATGCCATTTGTCCATAATGTTATTTTGTCAAATACGAAGCAAATACAGTGATAACATACCAAATGAAAATCTACTAAGGACTATTGACACTACATAATTCATTTCTCTTAGATGAGACAATGCCTTTTACAAGAAATGGGCTTGCACTTGATCTTATTTCGTCTGATGGTAACCAATCAATGATGACGATAAACCCAAACAACATGCTTATTCTATACAGCTAAAAAAACATTTACTATAAAAGTCCCATCACTTTTTACCTAATACAAAGCACACATTAGTCCAATCTGTTTTTTCACCCATTTACACTAGCTAGTGGCAAACGGCGCCCACGCGGGTCAGTGCTTATCGTAGGTGGGACAGGTCAACAACATCAAGGCTGTATATGGCCATAGAGTTGTAGGAACATTTAGAATACGTGAACATTCCATCATCATCATCGCCATGTTCATATGGTTTTTTTTGTGCCGTATACTTCCTCCGACAATGGATGTTAGAGACATTGTTAGACTAAACATATTGCTTGCGCAGTTTACTTCGTCTATTCATCTGATCGGTAAATCACCTTTTAATCGTTCGTTTTCATATAGAAGTTTAGATAGAGGTCATTTAGCAAAATTGTATAAGAAGTGTACAAACTACACGACACTCGTTCAGCGATGAAGGAAAACATAGTGAAAAATTTATTAGTCGTTGACAAAGTTACAAAATTCACGGAACGATACTCAAGACAAAATGTTTGGATTTAAGGATCGTGTAATTAAATTTGTATTTTGTATTCCGTAATATAATTCCAAGAAGACCTAGTCGCGTTTCATAGCTCCATGACTTCGCAAATAACCTCTGCCTAGAAACAATACAAAAAACTGCTATTTATTCTATTACAATCCCGTTATTTTTTGCCGGACGCGTGTTGTCTCCAAACCGGTATTTTTGACAGTGTTAGCGCCCAGGTGGGCTATGGAATATACGTGATTAAACTGCAGATTATACTCATTGGATAGAAAGTTGATAAGAATTATGTTCTAAGTATTTTTAACCGTTTCGGTAGGAAGACGGGATTTATTAAAGTTTTTTGGTTACCTTTAAACCGACTACAAAAAAAGGAGCTTCTCAGTACTTATAAATGTTGTTTTTTTATGGGTATGGAGACGCGATTACTCCGCTATTTATGAACCGATTTTCATTATTATTTTTACACACCGATCTATTGCTTTCCTTTCTTAAATGCTATTCTCGAAAAAAATGCATGACATCAACGTTTAATCCTTTTTGCTAACTGGATTTTACCAAACTCAACTTTCAAAACAAAAAACGATAGTTCCTAAGCATCCATTGAGCGATGCCAGTCAAGTTTACGAGCACCGTTCCAGTCCCTTATAAACGCGAATCACACGCGCTGAAATATTCAGTGCTTTAGGTTTTATGGTCACCGCCAGATCACATAAACTCCGCGCTACACTATTGAATCAATATTCTATGTCACTTGATTAGGGATGCGATGCGGCTTAGTGATGTTATCGATTGTATATATGCAATCCAATATCCAATGCAATAATCCATGTTAAATTCAAATTATTCATTAATACGGTAATGATCACTTAACATGACAAACTATTGTATTCATTATATGATTAAGTAATGCTTCGTGACATTTTATTGCATTGATGTGAGTTTCATTAAATTTCAAACATTGAAACTGATACAAAAATATTTCTTTCACACTTGTACTAACACTTTCAATCACTAGTGCATCATGGGTCATTGTCTAAATGTCCTCGTCATAGCTGCTTCAGTACACATAAAATGTTTTAATAAACAGTATATAGTATCGATAAACAAACAATACACAGCACGTACAACACTAGCTCATCTAGAGATGTCCACTGAATAAACCATCAAAGCTCCGCCGGCGGTGATTCCTCACATCGTGTCGATAAATCATTCATTCTTATCGACAGTCGACAGTAAAATCGAACGTTTTCCGTCACTGGTCGATCACTGCGTGCCTTCACATGTGTCGTTTACTTTAATAGATAAATTCGCATTGTAGTAACGTGCAACGAAATAAAACGCAATAAATTTGGAATGATGGAGAATAAATATGAGGGAATTTAAAGTAAATGGTATAATAAGCCAAATGGAGACTTTCCTATAAGTGAACAATTTTCGAATTACGCGATTCTGTTATCTTTAGCTTTTTTTTTTCTGGAAATACCACAAAACACACAACATTTATTTCACAAGATTTATTTTGTAATTGAAACATTTTTTTGACAACTACCTACGTTCTTTTTTTATCTGACCTAAAATAAATTTTAGAGAAAGTAAACCAATTACGTAGATTTTCAGAAAATAGTCTCATGGTATCTAGTTCAAAGCTACATTGGAGGCCAATGAAGCAAGCTTAAACCTATGACTTAACCGAGGTATTAACATACAGTTCAAGTTTGTACCGAATCCGACCGAATAACATCGTCAAACCGTATTAAAAGCAACAGACAATGATTGTCTAGTCATAGATTCCTTACACACAGTAATGGTAAACAAATACTAAGGTTTCTTATAATATTACATTCCTTAGTGCTTTGTGGAAGTATTTATATCATTAATTTAGAATGCTAATTTGTAAATAAAAATTAAATCTACCGTTTGCATCTAAATTGCACCACTTCAAGATTTTTAATACCTAAAAAGATAGCGGCATTTGCTTTTGGCCTATTCTGTGTGTAGGATAACACGTTAAATATCTCGGGTCCCGGCTACCAGTAACAGTACAGCTGTTAATCCAAGTCAGAGACTTTCAGCCGGTTTAAAAACTCGATAACAGAGTAGTCACACGGATATGAGCTTTACTATATAGGTACGGACTACGGACATCGATTATTTCTCTATTTACAGAGAAGGAGGGTACCAAAAACGAAGCGTGATTAACTTTTTCTGTATCTGTGAAGAGTAATCCATTGCTCAGGCGTATTAAAAGCGTGAGTTTACGACAGTACGCCACCTAAAGACGATCCGGCGTTGTGCGATACGCCACCGGTTATTGCGCTTTAGTTTCTCTTTTAGTGCTCGATCGACCGTGAGCTTCGGAGCTTTATACAACTAAATCAATGCTGGATGAGACATGGTGAAACATCAGTTGTGTTGTAGCAAACCGTAAGCATATCTATACATATAAACAACACTTTTAAACCACTTAATGAGGAACCAAAATAAGATGATTTGGTACTGGTACTAACATATAAAAGTAAAATTTATCTTATGTCACTTCAAGGCCCCAATACCTTCACACGCGTGAAACAAACTCAATGTCAACAAACAACAAATAAAATTAAGTAAGAACGGTCTCACAGTAAGCGAGACCGTTCTTGCTCAGAAAGTATTAAAATAACTTACTATCTGTAACACTACGATCTGTTGATCAACTGCAGGAAAGCAACAAATACACCGAAATGTCCAGCAACACATTATCACATACAGGTTATAAATGCGTAGATAAACGTTTCCATCTCATAAGATTACATTATCACATGCAAAACAGTCTCGTAAGTAATCGCACAGTATGCAACCTGCCCTACCCCAACACGAGGCGAGCGGGGCGCCCTTGATCACGCGTGAGCGCAGCATTATCATCATTAACATGACATGCGCCTGAACATCACTCGACGCCTTCTTGGAACGAAGGGATGGGGTAAGGTTGTCGATATATATGTTAGTTTTCAAAAATAAATTACGTAAAATCTGTTGATTGGACTGTCATTGATGTAAAAAGATTATAACAAAACGTATGTTGTTATTTTATTTGAGTTGTTATTTTATTACATAGTATGTTAGTTATTCAAACAATCAACATTTCGAATAAAGACAGATTGGGTAGCTTTATCTAAAATCTTCTGTTACTTGTTATGGACCTGTTAGCCTATATCCACTTTGGTGCCGCAAGAAAACGCCACATCACCATGACATTTGGGAAACAAGCCACCTATTTTAGATGCGCGAAGAAATTATTGTCTACTTTTTATCACGAAAAAATAACACAAAGCCAATCACGTGTATAACGTACGTATTGCGCCCTGCACTTAGAAATATATGTTTAGCATACACGAAAAGAAATGTCGATTCCTTATAGCCTTTATCCTCGATATTCCTTACCCCATCCCTACTCAGTCCGCTGGTCGTAATTGGTACTTTCTGCGAACATTGATTATGAACAGCTCGCGGCTGGTAAAATTGTAGCGTGCACAGGCTCGTTACATATTGTGCACAATGCAAAACATGCCCCCTTTGCATTCTCTTATACTTGCCAAGTAAATACTTTGTGTTAGTGTGTTACTTTTCTATGATGAAGAATATTTTTAACCGGATTTTAAGATTATCCGACAAAATTCATAAATTATCCCGGATTTCGACATAAAAATTATTAAGTATCATCTATTATGCAAAATATGCGTAAGCAATGTTGCCTATAAGTTTGAAAAAGGTCGTAGAACTCAGCACGTCAAAGAAACTGTAATGGCAAGCATACCATACTTTCTTGCTAGATTATTTCGTGTGCGAGCGCTAAATTAAAAACAAACTTTTCTACCGAGCCATCAATAAAATCAATGTAATATGTTAAATTGCGATAAAATTATAAAAGATATCAATTCATATAATAAAGCTGAACAGGGTCGAAAGTTAAAAAGTCGACAATTTATCTGTCTCTGTTTGTCTGTTTATTTAGACGCTTATCACGCAAAAACGGCTCAACGAATCATTATGATTTTTGGTATGTAAGTAGTATGAGGTCTTAAGCGTGTCATAGGCTACTTTTCATCCTGAAATAATGCGAGCGAAGCCGCGGTCGTCCACAAGTCAATAATAATATTTTATCAATGATTTAGTATTTTTTAAAACTTTTTACCGTATCCAGTAATCCCTCTACATCTGTCCCCGGAGATTCAATATCAACTTACGCAGCTATTTACTGCGGACTCGTAATGACTATTTCATTGCTCCGTAAAACGGTACCTTGTGCGCCTGATTTGTCAATTCCTTTTATTTCGCCCTTTTATAACGAAAAGAAAGGAAAGATGTTGTATAAATAGCTAGAGAAAACATTTAAAGTTTTGGTAAACTGTAAACTTAAACCAAAAAGTCGCTTATGCATTTGTGCTCAGACTTAGGTCTCTATGCAGTTCTTACGGTGTGAAGTGCTAACCCGTTTAAGTAAAAATAATAATGTTATGATTGAAAGATCTCATATTGAAGATTACTGTACATGTCAATTAAGCGTATTTGATTGGCTCCTTCGTTTTCCAATGATACCTCTCAGACACGACATAACAATTTGATCGACAGATGGTCTATGTATAATATACTTGACTGTCAATGTAATAACATATCTGAGATGATCCCTTGCTTGCTTGTCCCAAAAAAAAGCAGTTTTTAAAGTCGCAGCATCAGCACCAGTTGCTAGCAAGGAGCGTGGGTATCGGTCATTGACCCGGCCGTGACCCCATTTGGGCACGCCCCGCCACGCATGTATAGAGATTAGATTAAACAAGAATACTTTTACAACTGTCTCTTTTTCATTTGCATAATGTAAGGATGACCTGCTGGTATTTTGGTAGCTTTGAAGTCTGCTTTGTGGTTTGATTTAAAATCTGAGTGGAGTGAAAATTAAGTACTTACTTGTGTAAATCAATGTAAATCAATGTAAATAAAATTACTTAAAAAAATAGGCTATAGGTAATGTCCATTTCAGACGTGAGCTTTCCTGATTTGCAATGAAAGTTAGTAAGTATTATCATTACAAATTGGTCTCAATTGAGATTCCTATCATGACTCCAATTAGTCGAAAAAGCGTTATGTCATCACCAAAACATGTCGCATAATGTAATATAATTTGTTTTGATTAAATTATATCACTCCATTCCAGCTGATCCACGTCGTCGTAAAAACTATGTGTTATTCTGTGTCCGGACGTAAGGTCATTCAACTTTTTCACAAATGGTAAACAAAATGAGCACATACTCCTTATGTGTTTATTTTGTAGATATAGCACGGATGGTATTTATGCCAATATAGTTTTATATGTATTCGACAGGAAGGATGGACTAGAATAAGGCGAAATACGAATGGTTTTTTAGTGGTTGTTATTTACCTTAAACTATGATGTAAAAAATTTATACATATATGTACATTCTGTAATAAGATAATAAGATATATAATAAGATCTGTCGATAGAAGCTATAACAATGTTTCCAAGGAAATATTGTGTATTCGGTCAAAGGCGACTTTACGACTCTTTTGAAACTAAATGGTGATTAGTAAGTTTGTGTAAATAAATGTATGGCCAGTTATTAATTGTGATGAATTTAGTGGTCCATGACATTTGAAGTGAGTAATTGTATAAAATGAACGACTATGTTTATTTTTTAAATAATTGCAAACGTAATAAATGATGCAGCTTCATCAATGTCAGTCTTTCAAAACATTTACAATTCTCGAAGTTTTTCTCTAGTGTAATGCTTTTAGTAGCTAGAAGAGTTCGCTCTATGTGATAAGGCTACCCAATGAACCTAGGTAATGTATATTACTGTATATTGGTCCTATTAGTTTTACCTTTCTTTTTTACAAATAAGTTAAAAATAAAATAATATGTAATCCAGTTTTTCACTTCCTCCGTCCAAACAGGCAGCTAAGGCAGTCTACACACTCAATTACTGTTCCTGCTACAAGCTCTCTGTAATCCCAGTGCTGTTGTAATCCCGGGCTAATCCCGGCTAAATGCGCCTTACAAGACAACCCCGCCTTTCGATGGCATAGACAATGTATGCAAAGATATCAAGTTGCTGCGAAGTAAAGGGAGGTTCCAAGAAAGACAAGTGAAGTCCTGTTACGTATAATGGAAATGATCTATTTGTATCAAATTGCTTTCAAATTTTGAACACAAAACGAATCGGTAGAAGTAGTCAGTATATATAAACTGGTAATATAACTCTTACTGTGCATGAATGTGTTGCATATTCATTGGAAGTTGGAATAAAACGGATGAAAATTGTCTAAGTTGTCGTCAAGAGCCTTAGAACACGGATGAGTCAGATCTTAAGCTGTAACGTTGTCAAATTAGCATGAACTTGTCTAACAAGTAGAATAGAAACTTGAATACGGCAATATATAAATCAAACTAGTCAAGTACAGAAACGCATAGACATATTTCTCAAACTATTACTTATCTTTTAATACCAAGTAGACCCATATATCATGTCAGTTGTCCTCTTACCTATAACATGAATAGCAGTTCGTGTGAAGAACACCATACTTCACAGACACTAGAGCCAGAACCATGTCACCGGTAATGACATGCCACATTAGCTGGCCAAATACAGGTTCGTACAAAGAGGCTCGGATAAACCTAGCAATGCTGTTATCCGGCCCTAATCTCAGACGGTTTAAGTTATAAGACATAAAAAGTGTATAAATGTCGGATAAAACCTAGCAAATTATGATTAATCAAGTTATTCTAGAAAATAACTGATTTAGCTCTGGTTCAAATGTCTGGATGTAACTGAATAAGTAGGTCACACCACATATATGTATAATAATGATTCCAATTTAATCTACCGGAACGTCCTAACGCAACCTCATCAAAAAGACCAATAAATCAAATATTGCAAGCCTGACATCGTAAGTTGGACAGTCGACGCCAGGATTTCACTGAGGCAGAATTAATCCATTGATATTAATCATCTGTCTCGCCGAATAAATCAGATGGCCGCCTAGACGTCACTAATCCGTATCCCGAGCCGGTACGAAGTGGAGTTAGCTAGATTTAAGCGCCATCTTTTATGTCTTGTGCCGCGGGCTAACGGTAGGAGGCGCGCGGAGCGTTCAGTAACCCCGGCCTCGAGCACTGCGTCTTATTCTGCGCTGTGAGTACGCAGCGCCGGTACTAACTGGCGCGCAGGCTGTGGAAGCAACACCACGCGCGCGCCACGTGCTCGCCCAGCTCCATGTGAAACTTCTCAGCCTCAGACACGGTTTATTTGTCTTGTGTCATAACATCCTGCCGATTCCTGACCACTTTTAGAGCGGTAAGGAATGAATATAGCATTCGATAAACGATTGATTTGATTCAGGGAAAAATTATAGACAACTACAAAATATGATTGCCCTTTTACCTTTTAAGGAAAAAGTTAGAAATAACAATATTGACAAAATGATTTATGCACTAATACAATCTTAACAAGATTGTATTAGTGCGTCACAAGAGATAAACGGTTAAACTAAGATGTAACAAAACCATGAGATTGTGACATAATTCACAGACAGTTACAACTCGTAGATCATTCCAAGTTAAACTCAAATAAAACTTAAGATCCAATTAACAATCGAAGATGTAAATTGACACAGAGTATTGCTCCAAAACGTAAACAGAGCTAGATTGACGTTTGTAGGTCTCGATGTTATCTGTAGTAGTACCTAATTTTATACTCATTGAATCATACTCGCGCAAAAAACGCTGAATTAATTCTCGCTAGTGAAAGTCGATTGGTGAAACCATAGAGACGGTTTTTGTTGCCAGCGATGCCATAATAAGTTATGGCACTCGCGAACAAAGTCATTTCTTTGATGTTGATTCGATGAAGTTATGCGTTACGTTGAACATGTTTGTTATTCTCTTTTTATTGCTACTTTTCTGTTTCGGCTCTTGTTGAGTGGAAAGTTTAAATGGAGGCTAATAGGAAGCTTCTACATATAAGATCGTTATGTTGGAAATAACAATGTTTTTGTAGGACATGTAAACGAAATTAAACGTTTCATATCTCGACTTGAACATGACACTTTTATATTTTACTTCTTTACACTTTATTAATGAGACATTTCCTACAGTAACTAAACTGTCAAATAATGATATCATTTGTCTAACGTATTAATTAAATCTACTCTAAATCTTCGGACACATTGAGTGGGCGCCGATTTGCAAACTTCTTATACTACTAACATTACTTTGTTGTCTTATATTAGTTAGAGCGACTGGTTAAACATTGAAAAGTTAAAGTATCAGTTTCTCAGTAGGCTTACAAAGTTGGTTTAATCGTCCAATTTCATAGTTTTTGCTTAGCATTGCCACGGCGAGGCATTGACTTGATCGTTGCGTCACTTGATGGCTAATCCGGGGTTCTTGCCCTATAGCCATAAAGGCGTCGCTATGCGAAAATTACTAAAACATCTCAATTTTAAACTTGAATAATTCGTACGACTATCGCTCTTATTGTAACGGAATAGGGCTGAGAGTCTTTGATAATGTTTAGGTGTAGGTCATTGCGTGGAACCGGTTAAGGTGAGAGGACATCAACTCCTTATATGAGGGTATACAGAGCTGGTAAGGCAGGTCTGCTAACCGTGTTTAGTTATACCTATGTACACTAACTATAGCCTAGCGTAGGCTGTAGATAACTAATATAGATGTGTAAAACATCCATAGTAAGTAGTCCGACAAATATTTTTTACTAGCCGACTTCGACTTGTAAGACTCACAATTCAAAATGGCGAATTCATTCATATCGTATTCAACGTACCTGCAACAAAGAAAACATCTGAAATTAGTACTTAGCACAATACAACATTATTAGGTGATCAGAAAATGTATCAGTCTAATTGTCTATGTTATTAAAAGATAATAATAATGATACCACTGGGCCCAGGAACTTACCTAATTAAGTTAATTTTCACCATAGACAAATAAAACTCTTCACGATAACGCCCTCAAAAATCTTCAAATATTAGAATTATTTATATCCAGAGTAATGTTGACAACAATCAAGCGAGCAAACAGAATCTAATTCAATCGTAACAAAGCGCGTCTCACACTTAGTTTGTAAAGTAAACGTGAGTAAATTTAGGAGTGTCAGAGACTCGCGGAGAGTCGTGGAGTCTGTCAGACTCCCCATCCGGTTCCCATCAGCAAACAAACCTCCATTACGCGCCAAATAACGACGATTGAAACATACATTGATATGGGACGTGGATTACTTTGTTTAGATTCACACGAATACGTTTGGATGAATATAATCAAGTAGTCATGCAAGAGTAAGTCAACACTGGTATCAAAAAGTTACACCCCACAGTTCAGATAGTAACGTCTTATCCGAACTATGGAAGCGTTCAATTTTAAAAACCCACAGGGCGGCCGGTCAACAGTTGCTTAATTTTACTTAACACGGACGAATATCATTAAATAGCTATGGCCACTAACGAAAATTTCATATTAACGCATTGTATCGGTCATTAGGACTAATAGTGTGCATTGGTGTAAGCATTTTTTATCTATATCAGTAAAAGAAGTATTCTGTGGCAGAGAATAAGTGGAGATAGCAACAAACAATGAAAACACGTACTAAACGAAACGCAAACAACGCCGGCTTCAGCTTACCAACGCTTAAAGTTCGAGTGTGGAAGCAAACAGACCAGGGCTGCCATGAGAAAAGTCTGGAAGAACTAAAAAATAAGGTAGTCTTATATTCTTCAAGCATGCTAACCGTTTTGTGCAAAACTGAGCTAGCGAAAGCTTACTGTTACTGAAAAGTGTAAGAGTATTTAATGTAAAAATAATAACAACGACCATATTTTTGGGTTTATCTGATAAGTCGATAAGTTTCTAGTCGGTACGGTCACCATGAATACTGCTGCATAAAGGGAACAATACGAATACACCATCACACTATCTGATAGTGATACGGTAAAAAGAAAAGGGCAATTTTCCTCACAATAGCAACCCTACAAGCTGTTATCGGCGCGGTGTCGATACAGTAATCCTATTGATTTAGTTGTAGATAACACAGCCTGGATCCATCCACGGCCGATACCAACACATTCCAATAATACAAATAGAAACAAGTGGAAACAAACAAACAGAATCATTGTAAATAGAAAGAGAGATAACAATGTTAAAAAACCTAACAAGCAGCCATTCATGGTATAACTGTATGATATTATCATAAAGGTAGAATTAAGTATGTACTTACAAGATAGAAAAAGAGATGAAAGTAGGTCAGTTATTCTTTATAAACGGTTTCTGAAGCAGCTAAAGAACAAAGAAGCAGTTTCCAAGTTCAAATAATATGTATTTGAAATGGAAGTAGTGAATAGTAAAGGAAGAACAACGGAAGGAAGGAGCTCGGAAGACGCACCAGAAACTCTGCTTCAATTCAACTTTGAACTCAACTCAAAGTGAATAATAAACCTCGCAGTTTAGAAGCGGTACAATGCCGCCGTCTACTAAAAGGCTCGGTTCAAAATTATGAAATATTTAACATCGAAAACGTAAAATCAAACGCAACAATATCTTGAGAGACAAAGCGAGGCCAAAGGGGCGTGGGGACTCCGGCCTATTGTTTCCTTCCAAAACGAAGGAGGCGACGAACGAAGCAAGCAACACTCACAAAATATAAAAAAGGTCGGCCAACACTCAGATCGCACCGTAACTCGCGTAATCTCCATTAGTAAATTACTATTCTTCCGCGAGTTTAACATAATTCCGGCAATATGTCCAGATATAAAACGGAACGATATTTCATCTGCTACTTTTCTTAAGTTATGATAATGGACACGGACTCGCGATGAGCATAAATCTGCTTTTTTCCTTCGAGACGCATTTGCCTTGGAGATTGTGAGCGTTAGGCGTTTACGATCACCAGTGATGTTTATACGATGTGTAATATGGCGGCAGTCGTTCACCCCGCGCCGCCGCCCGCCGGCCAAGCGATGCTTCACCGAAACCGACTATACTTTATTATTCGACATTTCGCTTTACGGATCACCTCTATAGCGCCGACGGTTTGTACAAAAAACGCGCGCAATATTACGCAAATTCTGTTTCATTACCATATAAATGTAAATCAAAACAGATTTTCGATTCCCAGATGCGCGCGTGTGAGCCGACACGTTCCACGCCCGAAATGGAATTCAAATAGGTGGGCTGTTTAGGAGGATAATGGCCGTAAAAATTAGTTTGTACAGGAGCCCGGACCTAACTCAGTGTAAATAGATTGCGTCCCGGGACCCCAGAGACGGCACAACAATCTTCTCAAATCGTTGTTGAAAATTCAATGACATTCGCTGGAGGCGAACGCTCGAGATATCTTTTTACGACTCACAAAAAAAATGCCAGAAACTTTTTATCGGATCCAATTTTGTTCAGTAACTATGCCGGGTGGGTTCGTGATAAGCTTTTTTACAACCGGGGTGAGTGTGAGTGCATAGTGCCGCATGCCGGTGGCAACGCCGCGGGCGCTTGCCGGTGCCGGCGACAACTTGCCCTTGTCTCCGCGTGATAGTTGCGACGTCCCGCCAATTTCCCGAGATAACTAAAATATCACATAACCATAACATCATACGACGGCCGCGTAAGGCAATCTGCGGGAGAAATAACTCCAAATGTCTTTCCGGAGCAAAAGTCTATATATCACGCCAAATTCCATCAAGTCGGTAACGGTATATGAAAACCTATAAATACGTCAGTCAACGGAGGACGGTGCGCTCGCTGCCGTATTTTATCAGAAGTGATGTTACAAATGTATCTCGCTATCTCCGCTCGACAAACATTCTGGAGGCGACGCGACCCGCTTTTATATGACAATGTGTTTGATCAAAAATTGTATAGCTACATATACACATATGTCGAAGGTAAATCAATACCCGTGCTCCGAACAACAATAATGACAGCTATTAAAATTAAATCTGACCAATTTAATGCTTTTACCTAGTCGCTTGGGCAACTAGTCTCGGCTATAAAGTTTGTGTGGCCCTATAAGGTTTGTTTGTCAATGTTTTCCATGTAAATTGGTCGTAAAAACTTGAAATTCTAAGTATCGAATGTCTATCCGAAGCGTGAAGGACTTAGGCCGGGAAAATTAAATGTGGTCTCGGAGGTGAATGACAAATGAGCTTGATGTTTTATGTACAATCAACTCCGAGATTATACCGTGGCGGAGCTCGTTCACACGATTATACACCTTACCACACAGGTACAGGGACTGAAATACCTCGCGCGAGATTTAAGGAAACTTAAGCTTATAGAACCCGCAACACCTTTAAAGCGGCGAAGAAAAAATATTATGCAAATTGAGATTTATACGACCGAAGGGTGGATTCGGAAACTGAAATATGAAAGACTTGTATAAATAAACAGTGTCTTGGAAAATATACGCGAGAAAATGCGTGAGGATATGAGTGTGGTTAGAATCGACGCCTAAACAAATGCTACATCGAATGGGAGCGTCGACGGCCGCTGCGCACGAGGAAATGGGAACATATTTAACACGGACACTATTTGGAAGTGCAACCACTTCATATATGAACATTACTCTTAATTCTATTAAATCTACTTCGAAGTGTATATTTTGAATATTTACTCCCTTATGTGTATCGTCGCTTTGCAAATTAATTTCAATGACTGCCTGATTATACAGCATATCGCATTGTTATAATAGCACAATAGAGAAACTAAATTGAATATGACTTACATATTCAACGCTATATGCGCATAACCTCATAAAGTTTCTGTCGTTCCGCAATATAACGTCAGAAATTGAAAATATCATGTACAAATCCAAACCACTTCTTAGATAGTTTGAATTCTTGAGACAGTTCTTGTGAGATCAGTGAAACATGTATAAGTATGTAGGTACTGGGATAACATACGTACCAGAAGTCTCATCTCAAACTAAATGTGTAGTAGCACAGCCTACGAAGGGAGGGTTCCGTTACCCGAAAGTATTTGCCGACGGCTTAATAAGAAACGCGTAATTATCTGCAAATCCTCGGCGGTCTCACATCCGAGTACTTGTGCAAACTCCCGCCTTCCTTCCGTAATAACTTTTTGCCCACACTCTGCTGTAAGCCATCTATAAAAGTAAAGTGACTTTCCACCAGAGACTTTTCACCATGTAGATATGACATATAAGGGAATCTTTTAAAACGCATTACAGGTTAGAAAAACAATCAATATTTCCTGATTTTAAATATGAGACCTGCGTTTTTCTATCATTTACACACAACATCAAAAGCAGATAAGCATCCCAGGGATCGGTAATATTAGATCAGTATAGACTTTGCTCTCTCTAAATGTTAATTGGTCAAGGCATCAGAACTGATAGACGGAATGATTTATAAAGAAAAACAGAAAGAAAAAGAATCACTGATTTATGTCATCTATGCTTTCGAAGCATCCGCCGGGATGAATAATGTTAAAGCCCTTAATACAAAGTCGCAGCGACTTACCATCTTTATGGGATGATTGACAATGACAAGGAAAACGTGGGTTTAATGCGATTACGCTTTGTGAAAAGAGTTGGGGCAAGCATTCATCATGAATGAATAGAATGGAACACATGTGAGTGTGTTCCGGACTGCTCTGGTATGTTCTGTCGCTGTAAAATGCGATCGAACTCACAAAAGAGAGTGCACTCATCGAACGCATATTCAACAGAGGTAGGGCTGTCGCAGTGGTTGCACATTCAATATCTGATGAAACCGTGAAAATACTATATTCACGAATGATGCGTGGCATTTACAATCTGTTAACGTATACAAGTGATTGCAAAATAAGCGTTCGTCAATCGTTTCAATATACATACTCTTACAAATACATAAAAGTGTGTAGTTTAGAGTGGTTGTTACTCTTTTGCCTTTTGCATCGGGCCTCGTTACGTAGCTAATATTTTAAGTGAGGAAAGTTTAATCGTTTGTAGACGACTTTGTATTTAAGCTACAGATACAGGCCACAAAAGTCGCATAACTTTAATACTATATTGTAAAAAAACACATGTGGATAATCGCTAGTAACAGTTTAATCTGTTCCAGACAACCCTAGCGACTATACGAGCTATCACTCCGCGTCGAGGGCCGCGGCCGGTTCTCGCGCAAAATTCAATCTCTCCGTAATATTTAACGTAGATATTTCGCTACCGACCGAATTACGCTGCCCGGGAATAAGTTATCATATCGCTGGTTTCACACTGCCATCTCTATAAGTTAACGGGGATTTTATTTTGATGTTTAGTAGGATAAACGAGCATTATTTGAACCTCTAAGGTAGTTGGCAAGGGACCTTAAAGTGTAACTTCAACTCAAGTATCGTAAGCTGTTAAGTAGTACTACAACATTCGCAAGGAAAGAAAATATGTTACTCTCAGAAAGCAGAAACTAATACAGTAGAATAATGTAAAGGAATTAAATTAAAAAGAAATGTAATCATACCAAAATACATTGACATGGCAATTGCTTACCGTCATTGGTTAAATTTATTATTTCTTTCTTTCTTTCTATTTGATTTATTTCTTTCTTTCTTTATCTTTGATTCTTACAACAGTTCGTATGTAATTGGAAGCATGACAAAACACCTTTAAAGTGTAGCCATGTGCACTGTTTTGATGGATAAGTAGGCCTCGCCTACGCATGGTAACACCCGCTTTACTATAATGAGTAAAAATATAATGACAGAAATAAAGGCAGGCTTCTGAGAAGGTGTATTGTCGTTTGTAGAGATAAAAGAGAAACGGCGAATGCCGCCAGACATTAGGGCTCGTCAGAGGTACGTTGATGAAACACAAAGTATAGTGTAACTAAGTATAGGTAGGTATAGTAGGTATAGTAAGTAGAATGAGAAGACTTTTTTAAATTTTATTTTTCTAGTTTTGATCACACTCCGGTGATGAAAAATGATATGAAGTCCTTTATATTCCTTACTAGCTGTCCCGGGGCAGACGTCGTACTGCGATCTAAATTTTTTTTTTTTTGTTTTTTTTACCTTTTAAACCTTCCCTAGACCTCCACGAACATTTCAAGACTAAGATAAGATAAATCCGTTCAGCCGTTCTCGAGTTTTAATCAGACTAACGAACAACAATTCATTTTTATTTATAAAAGATGTTCTATGTAATAAATTTATTACATATTCAAATAATACAAAGTTGAACTAGCATATAACTATTCACTTAAATCAAATAGACAGGTGTCTATACAATCAGTTATTAAGATGAACTTATCATACATGTACATATGTATACCACCAGTGCGACCTAAGAAATCCATGTTAAAATCCGTTCCACAAATCTTCATACTTTACTCTAGGCACATACTCGTACATTCTTGGAAGTATCCATATTCATTAGTTGGCACAAAAAGCCCTTTTTATGCGCGTACATGTGCGGGGCTTCAGGCTCTTGCGGCCCTTGCAAGCTCCCTCACCAATCGTTCGAGTGGAAAACTTCCCGATATTGACGGATGAAATATGGACTATTTTCAGAAGCATTGGGTCAGAATTACTGTTACGCTTTCGTTTAGGTCGAATAATGTAATCTTGGGAATGACTTGCCATCGAACGGTCGGCGATTAAGTTTGCCTTTAAATACTAAACGATCACACGAGCAAATTGCGCCCCTGATGTTAAGTAACACTTGCATAACCGATATCTGACACCTGAAGTCGTATAATTAAAAGTTCAACGTCACATGTGCCTAATATGTGTTTACATTTGATAGCCTCTATTAATACTCAGATTTCGTAGAAGAACAAGCAACAAACTACACTCAAGACTTTAAGGCGGTGCATATCTTGCATTCAAACGGTTAACAAAAGAGCATGCCAAAACCTACAGTCACTTGTTAAACGACAAACCCATATTACAACAAGTGACCCATAACAAACCACACTTGACATCCAGCAGAAATCCCATCATCATCAGGGACCAGAAGCGAGATCCAATCAGCTCGCAGATGACGCGAGTGAAGCATCTCACTGGAGCCTGTCCGGAGCGCTCAGCTCAACGCTGTCAGATAGACCAGGGGGGAGGAAGGATATAGTGGAGGGGGAGATATTTCAATTTCATAAACATAAAAAATACTTTCAAAAGACTTGATAACCTCTTTTTTTTGGAAGTTGGTTAATAAAATAGAACACAGAATAGGATCTTGTAATTTTAGATTAATTTTAGGGTAACTTTGGTTAACCATGATCTGCTCAGCAAATATGTCGTGTGGCTTAATTACCATTGTAGTAATTTCAGTGCAAGAGAATTGTAAAATTTTTAAATAGAAATAACTGTCTAGAACCTTAATAAATACGTGATGGACAAGGAAATGTACATGGATATGGGCAATAGTTGGATGAATTATCGTCATTCATCCAAGAACTGATCGCGACCACCAACGGCAGTTTCTTAGTTTGTATTAGCCGCAGACGTGGCCACGGATCTAATTAGTCAGAGTTCATCATGCATAACAAACAATATTTACAACACCACTCCCCCCTTTCCTCTCCTACCTCCATCCCTGTGCCCTGGAGCTGTCATATCTGACTGGCTCCCAATCACTCAGCACCTGCGAGGGAGCGCCAGTAATCTGAGGGTAACTTGTTTACAACACGGCGAACTATCGCACTTTATCTGTATGTGTACAATGTATACGTGATGAGGAGGTTGTTATCTGTAAAATACTCATGTATTGGTAGACTGTTTGCTGAGTGGTAGACAGTCGACAGTGGATTCCACTAATTTTGTCGTGGAAGGACAAGAGCCATAAAATATTCGTTGGATAGGACAAGATGAGAAGAAGTTTAAGCAGATTTTGGGGATGATAAAGCTACATGACAACAGAATGTAATGCATAAGTAATTGTCATGAAACCCACGTGTCCATGTTATTGTTAACTGATTCAAGTAAATTTCCGATCGTGCCAAAAGAGAAAACAGGTGTATGGAAACATGTCTAAATTACATCATTGATAAGGTTTTGAGTGTCTTTGATTGGCCGATTTATTTGAGTGAGAATTACCCACAAAATAAACAAACTACCTTTACTATAGGATTGCGACTAGCTCGTCTTATCATACTTGTTTATTAAAAAAACTCTAATCTCCCAGCGCATTAAAAAACAACTGGTGATTAGTAAAAAGTAATTAACAACTGGAATTGTAATTAAGAAAACACGTGAACGGTTGTGCAACTGAATTAATTTAAATATAAAAATACGATGCAATAGTTGTAGATAAAAATTGCTGCATGGAAATTGAAACGTGAATAACAAATAGCATTTTTCCGGTTGGAATTGTTAAATAACAAATAGAAAACCGCAAACAGATAACAAAACATACCTTTGCCTTTGCTTGGATACGAGTATTTAGTTTGAATCAGAACATAGAAATAGTATATATGTATGTTAAGGAGTTTATGTACTTACATTTAATATCAGAGTAATAAATGAATTTGAATTTTGTATAGTAGTAGGTGTCCATAGTTTTGGAATCTAGTGGTGTCAATAGTTTATGAACCGTCTAGGGGGCTTTTCACATCATTTGCTTTATCTGTTGTATTTATAAAAACGTATCCATGTCCTACCTAAACTACATTTCTAATACAAATCACATCACAATCTGTGAGTATGCACCATATGTCTACTTTCATAAAAATTGGCAATAATATCTCTCACTAATCTCTCATTTTACGTACGCGTCCTATCTAAAAATAAATCCCAAAATCCACATAAAAGTTGTAAAACCAGAGATCGAACTGCATCACGACCGAAACCCGTTCAGTCAAATGAATGCACTCCGAAATGCGAATGACATGTCTTTAGGTCGCTTTGAAAAAATGAAATGCAACACATGGGCTAAATATACTACGAACTCCCAATAACTCAACTATTCTCTATATTGTTCTCTGCAAAAAAATCAATAAAACAATATCATAATATTTATGAATATTAAAATTTATAATTATGTACTTGTGTTGAGTCTGGTCGTTTGTATGTATAATAAGTATGTATTTACAAAAAAAAAGTATATAAGTATTATATTCGTTATCTAGTACCCACGACACAAGCGTTTGCTTAGTGTGGGGCTAGATGGCGCTGTGTGCAATGTCCCAGAATATTTATTTATTTTATTTATCATTAATGAACCAATCTTCCAGAAGCCTCCTAATCTATTACGCATGCATAGATACAGACAGACCGATTACTTATTTGTTGTCTGTGCTGTATTTGTAAGATTTATTCTTGGTATACGGTGTCTATGATGTACCGTCGTATAGAGCATGCTTTTAGTGCATTTGTACGACTATCCAATAATCATGGCAAAAGAACTATCGACAGACAAATATACAATTTCAACGTCACTTGAACAGTTTACATGTGCTTCCGATTCGCCGTTGTGCTAAATAATTCTTGTACTGTGTAGTTACATTTTCACGACCATATGAATCTTTTATTATTTGCACATCTAATATGTAGTAGTAGTAGTAAGTAAATTTTAATGTAAGTCCTTTCTTTTATTCTGTATTTCTTAATTGTATATGGATGTAATTCCGAAATAAATGATTTCTATTCTATTCTATAAATATTATTTGTGAAACAAACAATATTACTTATATTTATAAGTAATATTAACAATATTACTTTTTTTTCATATTTAATCTAACTGTTGAAAATACAGACATTATCAATTACCATTTTTATTTTAAATTAAGAGTTGAGCTAAATAAAAAACACTGCTGCCTGGGTATTAAAATTAATTCATCAATCTTTAAAAAAAAAGAAACAGGCGATAATTCACATCGCCAGTAAATAAGTAGAGCAATAAATAAAAAATCCATTGAGCCATTAATTACGATCGGCAAGATATTATCAGGTAGCTTCCGCTCCCGGTCGGAATAGAACCGGGGGCCAGGCGGTCGGAGCCCGCTCAATATTCCACTACGATTAATCCGAGGAACATTGCTCCGTAACAATTAAACGGAAACTGTTAATTATCTGTAGCTGGAGCTTGTGAACCGACTTGGAAAGAGAGTTCACTTATTTAACTGTAACATTGATCGTATTATTATATGTTCGGCGATTTATAATAAGTATGCATTTACAAAAGAAAAGTATTTATTAATTATATCCGTTATGTAGCACCCTTGAAATAAGCGATAGCTTAGTATTGGGCTAGATGGTGCAGGGGAAGTTTGTTACCTTCGCGAGTGTATAAAATTCGAAATAAGCGTATTATATTAACTATTTATAAATTAAGAATGAAAACTCTGTATTACAGATTATGTTCTTAGAGCAATGGAAAATGTGCTCAAACCTAAGACCTAAAAAAACAATGTAATAATAAATAAACTCTGTACACTTTTATTCAGATAACTTTCATACCAAAGAAAATTGTATAGGAATAAAATTTTAATATGTTTGTAGCAAGCAGAGTTTGCTTGCTACAAACATACTAAAATTTTATTCCATACAGTTTGAACTTAAGAAACAGATACATACTTTATCGTGCTAACTTTTTTACAGATATTCCAAGAGATAAGATAGATGCCACTAAAACTCTCCCATAGAAGCTCAAGCACGCAAGTGAAGCCACGGGGCGCGGCAAGTTTAGCAATAAAGCATGGCTCCAGATATTAATAGCCGGTAGTACCTCCCCTGATTTACGAGCTTTAACCTGAAAACTCACGAAAGCTACGAGACCCCAGTACTGGGTTACTCGTAACTAGTATAGCCTTCTAAAGGTGGGTTAAGTATGACGAAAGCAATAACTTTTGTTGTATTAATCAAATATGTACATATATTTATTTAGTGAATCTGAACAATATATATGATCAGTTAGTTCAGGTATCACACAGCTACGAATTTTAGATATTCGCGAGACAATATGTATAGCTGATCCATAAAAACTGTTTATCGGCCCCTGACTAAAAGTATGGAAAACCGAATTTCATTTTCCGAGAATTCTTAAGATTATACTTACTATTATTCACCAGCAGTCACCGTCTTAAGGACACTTGCAAAGAGGTCTTGCAGTGCTTTGCCAGATCAGAAGGGTGGTGATTTGACGTACTAAAGGCAGCCTTAAAAAGTAAGGGGATTATTTACCATAACCCTGTATGTAGGTAGGTAGAGAAGTAAGTATGTATGTACCCCACGTGAGGCGGTCAGGTGCCTGTGGGACAACGACTTGGGAAATACTCGGAGCGGAGAAAATTTAGACATGTTTCTAAGGAGACTGTGTAGACTGTACTATCAAGACCTACAATTTGTTTTACATAGAATCTCGAAACTCGCGTAACTTCTTTGATTGAGATATTCGATGCGTGCGGGGTTTTGAAAACAAACACCGACACGGCTAGTTTTAGATGGATGAACAATTGAGGCTGGCTCTGTGGCTCTTCTCTTTTTTTATTTGTGGGTCTTAAAAGTTTCCAAATAGTGTCCTTTTAGTCACCCATGAGTCAGATGACATAAATTGTGGGGTCCATTTTCTTCTGATAACCATGCTATTTCAGATGCCTACTGGGTGGTTAAAAAACAATTCAATCACTCTCATACGTACTTCATTTACTCGTAGCTGCACAAGTCTTTTTAATTTCTAAATAGCTTCATACAAGTTTTTCTAACATTAAAGACGGTCAATCTACTATATTCTCCAATGTGCAGATAAATTACTTACTAGTTGGTTCGTGGCTCGGAGCGCTCGAACGTGTCTCAGCTTCAATATGTAAATCCGCTTCAGCCTTTACGACGCAGCGATTGTTTTACTCGAGCACTTGTGTATCTTAGAGCAGATATCAAAGTTGCATAGGAACAGCCCGATGGTCGCATGACATTCATAAGCACATTGGTAGGATTAGACAGGCTGGAGACCGAACTGTGTGGCTGGAGAGGAGGCCTATACTCAGCAGTGGGTAGACACAGGTTGATATGATGATGATGGGAACTATTTAAGTGGCTCGGTGGCTTGTATTCATTCGCGGTTACCAAAGTCGAGAAGCTGCTATACATCGTTGTTCACTAGCAATATCAGTCGGAATGACCAGCGTAAATCTATACACCATAGGTTTATCAATCACTATTAAATTGCATGCAAGTGCGACCGTTTCAAACAAGCATATTCTGTTTGCCACCAGATTATGTGTCGTCGATCGCGAGTCGCCATTTATGTCGTGCGAAATTGGAATTCAAATCGGATTTCCAGCTGACCAGTCAAAACTGACGACGTATTTGGCTGGACACTGGACATAGCTTTACAGAGCTACCAAGATATAAATGTACCTACTGAAAGCAAAACAAATTTGTGTTTTATTTTATATAGGTTCGTATAGTGACCATTTAAAAAATACTAATCTTGATATCACGTTTACAAATGATTTAGTCCACATCTTCTTTATATGAAGTGAAGTCAGTATCAGTAACCATACATTTCGAGAGATCCGAGACAAACTCTTCATTCGACACACACAACACATTGTCGCTGGTGCCTCTTGAGGTGACCTTCTGGTGAATTACTATATTGACGTTTGTAAAAAAATCTCCATCGTGAGCAATAAACTTTCCTATTAGAACCAACATTGTGGTGCATTCGAACCTAGCCACATTAGATTGCAATCCGGACGTGCTGCCGTTAGACCACTCTCGCCTAATTTATTGTCCCGATAAATCAACTCAACTGCGTCGAAATAGTATCCTCCTAATTCGAATACCATTTCCGTCTGTCTGCTTGTACGTAGCCATGACACCGGCAGAATGGACTTAGTAAGCTTAGCACAGGTTTTTGTTATAAACTAAGTGAGTAAACTCATAAGGGAATTAGGAACTCTGGTGACGAGAGTTCAAACTACATAACAGTATCTTGGGCTGTTTGAAATGAACGTCGCTCTCATAAAATCCACAACCATACTATAATTTAATGGCCCGGTTTTATTATATTAACTAATCCAAAGAAGTATACAAATGTTAATGCCTCTTTTTTACATCATCACCATACGAAATAGCAATAAACAATAGCAATGCATCAGATAATCTCACGGATGGCATAAAACTATTTGTGAGTAATTGGATCTAGACAATAATCAAACAGTATTGCTTTTGTTCCCATGCTGTTACCGACTTCCGCACGTAAAAGCAAGCGTTCTGAACGTATGTCATATAAGACCGGCTTTCAAACAGTTGAGACGAGTGGTGCAAAGAGCCGGCATTGAACGCTCTAGTCGAGCGGACAGCGACACTTACGTACTGCTGCTAGATTGAGAATTTAGATAGATTCTTTGGTTTTCTACATATTTATTCCCATACGTCGAGGGTGAGCCAAGGTGGAGCATATCTGACAATAATGTCTGTATTGACAGATATGGTCATACCTGATAAAAATATTTTATTACTTGAAATTTGAACGTCTGCTCGATAATTTCGGAGTTGGTATAATCATTTATCCGACCACAATTCGTATTACTTGCCTAAATCTAAGAAAAGAGTTTAAAAAGTAAAGAATTGTTTGTGTTCTTTCCTCCTTTGAAGACTTTAATCCAGTATCCATCCAGATAATCCACGTCAAGTGTAAAAGGTCAGCTCGTGGAGTGGCGACTAACGAGCCAGACGAGCGCAGCCGGGTGCGGACACTAGTGCACGAGTGGCTGCAAGGAATGATCGCAGATGAGCTGTATTCTGTACTCCATGCTCGGCCTTGTCCATTTTCAAGCGAATTTGATGCATGTAAAAATATTGAAACTGGCCAATAAAGTAAATAAGTATGGGAGTAGTCAACTTTAGTGTCGATGACTTATGAGTTTGATTTGAGGTAGAGGTTGAACCACACTGAATTCTATCGCTTTTTTTTTCTTTTTCTTTCTATCTTTCCTTTCTTTACAGTGTCGCTTGTGCGAGTGTAGCTTCAGGTTTCCTAATGGAAAAAAATCCCAGTGTAAAAAGCCCGTTAATGTTACTGGCTCTTGATGTTGTAAACCAAACTTGCACCAAATATTCTGTGACCAAAGATAGGTTACATAACATACAAGAAAGACCACCTCTAAACATTGACCTACTTTGCACTCCCTAATAAATCTTCCCCCAAAAACAACAAGCGTCCAAAGAATGCCGTCTGCAAGCGATCATAAAATGACGAGATAGCGTTTAATTTATGTTTAGTTTAGTATCCACTTTATCAGTGAGATGTCCCGGTTATATTGGCTGTAAACGTCTCATTTGTAATCTTGCGGCTTCTGGTACACTGAATATTTTACTACAGTTAAAAAGATTAAAGGAGAGTAAAGGTTTCAGAAGTTAGGTCTCTATCAATAAGGTTTAAAAGTTAGAAGAACATACATCTTTAGTAAAGTTATGTTTGCAGACAGTAACTTCGTACAATATTAACTGCCAATTCAATATTACTATTACCAGTTAAAAATTAAGCTAATGAGAAAAATGTCTACGTTTCTAGACTAATAAGCATGTATCGCAAAAATAGTAAAATCAGAATACCAGATATCTACAATACCAGAAATATTTTAAAAACAAGGTCACAAAGAACAATAATTCCAAGAAACAAATCAATCAAACTCAATTTGTCCGTCCCGTGGATGCCTTTGCCCTGCTCAGGGCTCAGTCCTCTGCCATCCGTCCTTTTTTGTAAGCGGATTATGAACACCGATTACGCTCTGTAAATGTACAAAATCGAGGATATACAGGGTGCTTTTTAGACTTGCTAGGCGAAAGCAGACTGTCGCTTAGTTACAAGCCGTAGCAAAACGATCAGTAAGCAGCGTTTCTGCATTTGCTATTTTTTTTTTTGGTAAATCAACGTCATTTTTTTCAGTTTTTTAATTCATTTCAGGGTAAGTCGTCAAGAGATACAAGTATAGTGAGTAGATGAAATTGATTGTTTGCGTAATGAAACAGTCTATACAATTTCAAGTAGTTTTCATGGCAAAAGAATTTTCTTTAAAAAATCCAGCCTGTATAAAAGGTGGGTTTCGGTCCGAAGTTAATCTTATTAAATAACTTTTGTAACACTACTCCTTGGAGGAAATGTCATGTGTATTATTAACGACGTAGAGGGCTGCTGCGGCATTCAGCCGGAGGTCGCAACTTTGGAAGTGTCGGGTTACCTCGGACATACATACATACTATTACAACTAAGCTATAATGTATGTATGTACTGTCAAAAGTTGTATATGAGTGGCGAATGTTAATGCCAAGAGTTTATAAATAAGCTATAAGGCTTCACGATTGCTATTCTATGACAGAGTGAAACGGTTTCTTCTAGGCAAACGCGTTAGATCGTAGGTTATAACATCGTTTAAAACAGGCGTGTTGTAGTCAAGCGTGACCCTATCAAGTTAAAAAAAGTAGCTCGATTCTACAATGGAGTCGGTTATTACACTTCACTTTTGTTTAGCCAAAGTATAGGTATATTTCAATCATCTGTCACATATTAGTCTTGTTATGTCATGTTGAATTGCGAAGTTATATCTACGCAAAGACATTAAAAAAAAACCAATGTAACATCTAATAAAATTGTTAAAACAAAGTAATTTTGTATATGTATGTGAGTCTGAGTGTGCGTGTGTGTGTGTGTGTGTACGACTATGTAAAAAATGTAATAAGGTGTAGAAGCTAGGTAGCACACGTAATGCCTAGGAGCTGGGTGATATTTTATTTAGAAGCGCCCTCTCGCTTCCAGAATGGATTTACAACCAGCCAGCTGCGGTGAAAAATGCGTCTCGAACGCAGTACGGAGATCTTGAACTAGGTGAGGTTTGTAGTAGAATGGCCATTGGTAATTAAATAAACAATTGATTGCTCACAACTAAATAATCAAGATGACTTCATATGTTAACTGTGTTCGTACTAACTTCTTTGTAAATAAATTATTTTCACTTTTTGAATTTATGATGACTTGGGAAAGTTATAGCTCTCAGTAATGAGGAATACGGTTAGGAGCAGAGGAAACCAACATTATATGAATATAGTAACTTTAAAGTGACCACATGTGGTGCAAAGGTAGCTTGTAACTGGAATAGTGCCGCACAGAACATCTTGTTAGGCGTTTGATATAACCATATCAGCGTTTGTTACTTTATAATCATAGTAAGAAACAAATTTTCAACAAAATCCGTTTTGTTTAGGGCATAAGGGCTATACTAGACAGTAACATTAGTCGAGATTAGTAGTATTGACATAAGGATTAATCAAATTTCCTTTCTACATAACCTCCCATATCAATGTGTACAAGCGATGCCTCTGAGCTTTCACGTGGCTGCAATTTCTTGGAATCTAAACCGTGATACGTGTGTACTATGTATGTGTAGGTACAGCTATATATGTGGGAAATGGGGCTGAAACTCTTCGGGGCATTATAGGATTCTGTACCAAGTTCTAGAACGGAGTAGAAAGTTATTTGTGTTTATTAAAATGTATTAACAGTTGACCACGACTTGAAATATAGTGTTGGCGAGTTTATTAATAGGTAACTACTGATATAAGTCACAACATTTCACACATTTAAAAAGTGAACAAGTTCAGAAGCATGCGTCAAAAATTACGGCAAAACGTATCACAGGTAAAAAACCAACAAACTAAATAAACTAATTCTATATAAGCAGTTGATTCTTTGCGTGACGAGTTTCATTGTAAATTTTAGAATTTTACCACAGCTACTATTGGTCTGTTTAATGTTAAACGTTATCTAAATTAATTGCACACATACTTACAATAGTTTCCATTGTTGTATTCCAAAAGCATTTCAAGCTTTGAAGTGAAAAGCTCAAACAGCTTACCTGAAACAAAGAAGGCTTTCATTAGACGCGAAAAATAAAAAGACATTTGAGGTATGCTCGGGAAAATTGGAAAATTCGCTTCAGCTTGAGGCCGCTTGTCTAAACTTGAATTAAGCAGTGTTTAAACTACAGTTAGAAAACTTCTGGTTAAATATTGTACATGGAACTTTATTATGAGTGGTCTTTTGTAACAGAATATACATAAAACTATGCTCAGGTAACTATTATTTTTTGTCACGATTGCATAAGACGAAGAACCAACCGAGTAAAGAAGAATTTAAAATAAATATTTCAGGACATATCACACATTTGTTTAAAACTATGGTATACTCTATATAGCTTTAAATTTTGTAAGTTAATTTAGGTAGGCATTACGGTCAGTTTACACCAGGAGCCATTGCAGTAGAGGGCCTAACTTACTGTATCTTAGACCACCCCATCGCTTGTGCGAGTCACTGCAAGTCACCTGATGTTCAAATACCTGACTGACAAATGTAAAGTTAAATCTCACTAACCAAAAATCAAACGTCAGTACAACCAGCCCTTTATAGGAATTCTTTTATTGACATTGTTATGAGCTAGGCCGCCTAGCGCAGACAAAGGCCCCAGGTGCCTTTATTTTTAGACTTTCAAATGATATTGCTGTCTCTTCGGTGTCTAATAAACCTAGAGGAGACTCTTATTTACGAGTTAGATACCATTTTATTTTCGCCTTTTGAAAGCGTTTTGTGTTTGGGACAAGTCTGTAATACTGGTTTGGAGATAGTAGACATAATACGACATAAGAAGCCCCTATACAGCTGAAAATTAGTGTAAGTAACTAACTACATATGTTTAACAAATGTTTAATTTATTTATTCTTTTTAAATTGTCTCATATTAATATAAATAATAATAGATACCTACTTAATTAGCTATGTAATGAATTACAATAACTTATCAAATCGTCACTCAAAATGTAAATAGGTTATAAATGTAAGACTTATCTCATAGTGAAACACTTTATTATTAAATCACATACCTATTTTAATAACGCTGTAACACTATAGATGAATAAATGAATTATTATTATTATTATTAATACGGGTTCTTCTTCTGTGTTATAAAATAATAAGCGCTTAGGTTTTCGTGAGAATTGGTGGTTGTTAACTTTTTAAAAAGACTTAAGAAGTTAAGGTACAAATAAAAAGAGGGAAATGTGTCCTAAACTCTTGACAAAACAAGTAACACGAGACAGAGGCCTAAGAAAAAGAGCATATGTTTTTCAACGACTATATTAGCCTTGTCACATGTTGCTTATTTTTTCTGTAAATATTTCTCATTCACCCTTACATTTTAATTAACTGGTACCTTTCAACCCAAAGAGATTTTTAGTTATTTGGCCTCGACACGAAACATTCCGCTTCCCACCCTATTGTTATAATACAACAAGGCTTTTTAGCAAACGCTTACATATTTGAACTATGGAGTCGACGGGCAAAATATCCTTGTTAGTTAGTAGAACAGTAGCTTGGGGCAAAATATCTGAGGGCATAAAATAATGCAAGGGGAAACGCATGGTAACTAGGGGCAGGTCAGGAATAGCTGCAGGCTAAATGTTACAGGATCTATACATCTACATAGCTTGATTAGACTGACTATAACGACGTACTTATACGCGTGTCGTATTTTCAGTGTATAAATGCAACAACAGCAGAATAAAAAGTCATATAGAATGCCAACTACGCTCTAATAATGTTTACATTAAGAAGCAGTAGCGGTCGCCGTAGCCGAAATAGGAATGGATTATGATTGTTATTATTTATCAGTGTACGTATCGAATATAAGCTGGATTACATCCATCATGGAACAACAATTGTAAAATAAGTGGTTTCAGTGAAAAGCCAAGGCTTACATATATGGATTCGGTTGACCAAAGGGCATGAGAAATTTCGGCATTAAATTAGGATCAACTTCAACAATGAATTATTGACATGATTGTTATTTACTGAATAATTATAAACTGACTAAACTGACCTTCTTATCAACTGACATTACATAATCCATCTTAGACCACAATTATTGCTAGCCATCATTTAAATAATCGTCCTATTCCAGTGAAAAAAAACGGAAAAGCCGCCAGTTTTCCTTGCCCCTGAGTCGTCATAAACTAGCTGTGCCCCCTTGTTTGCTCGCGTCAGTGCGGAGGTGAAATATTAAACGCACTTATTAACGTATTGTTGTTCGAGTTTTCCATTACGAGGCAATGACGGTGTGGCTCGGAAACAGCGGCCATGTTTGTATGTGTGTGCAAGTCATCGGAATATACCGGCTTACTGGGAAATACCGTAGGAAAAATACATACATAAGCACACGCACTATAATCCAGCAAACTTCAAAGCGAGAGTGAATCGGTTCTTATCGGGTAAGTACGCTCGACTTTCCTTACTTTCAGGCAAACTATGGCCAAGTGCAAACTCGTTTTGGTTAAAAAAAATATCGAAAATTTAGCCACACTTAATATAAGCGTATAAAAAATGGTCGCCTATTTCGCTAAGGCGTACGTTGGCTAACATTTTTGCAGGCCTCATTGAATTTTCGTCTCTCCTGCAAAAATAATAGTTTCATTCATGTACAAATTTTGTCGCGAAATAACTTTTCCTGGACTATGAATGTAATGCATGATATACATCTAAATCCTAAAAAGCTAATCAACGTCCGTAATCTTCTTGTATCACAAATTTTACTATAGACTGTGTTATAGGTTCTCCAACTTGCCTACATGGTGAACAAAACACCAGTTTTAATAAACTTTGACTTTTCTAATAACGCAATAAATATGAAAATGTATTCATGTTTTTGTTTTTCACTAGTAACTCAGTATATTAAACCCACGTAAACAATACTCGTAAGTAAATACAATTGTATGTATGTAGGTAAATAAATATTGTCCAGGGGTATTTATGTTTGTTCATTCACAACGCTCATATCATTATATTAGGTAAAGAAATGTACCACTTTATTATAATTCCCGTAAGGCATGATTTAATTTTTTGTAATTTTTGACGTAAGTGCTAGCCGGTTATTACAACTAAATTAAAGAAATTTACCATTTATTAATTAGATATTTTTGGCAATCTACTCGCAAAAAAACATTTGAAAATCTTTAGAAAAGCCTAATGACAGTCTTTAGTTCTGTATTTCTGCCAGAAGGCAACGAGCCCAGCATACTGGCTGCATTATCTCTTTGAAAGGCAATAAGATTAATCATTTTAATTATAATTAAGTTTATAAGACATTCATAGGAGAAATTGGGCAGAATCTTAGAGTTACGACCGGTGACTCCCGCTCTGGATCGTTTCTTGTGCAACGGCTAGCTATTGCCATTCAACGCGGAAACGCAGCGAGCTTGATGGACACATTTGCACCGGGAACGATTAAGGGTGGGTTATTTAGTTAATTTGACATTTTGTTTTGTTTTATTTGACATATAGATACATAAATATATTATTATTGAGTATGTTTCCAAAGAGCTACTTGTTCATACAAACTTTTTATTTTACCATCTTATGTACACAGTGTTTAACTATAAAGAATTCTTAGTATGAATGTTCCTTCATGTAAGTGTTATAGTTCTGTAAATCTCAATCTGACTCTTACAAGATAACTTTTTAGTTTGTCATGTATCCGTGCGCAGAGCGGTGCGCGGCGCGGGTAGTAGCCACGTAGTAGTACGTAACAAGGGCCGCGTGGAAAGCACGTGAGTATCGATCGAGCCCGCCCGGGGGCTACTCACGGACTTGTAGCTAAACTTGTTGTGGTTATGTGGTTTTGACCTGTTATCAACTGCTGTTAGATGATTGAATTAAATAAATTATGATTATGTTACAATACAAAAAAAAAACTAATATCGATTGCATTTTGAATGAACCAAACTATGTCACAATATTATTTACATTATGTATTTTATATCGAAAAAGAGTGACCACGTTTCTGGCTCCTTGCTTCACGACTATTCTTCTGTTTCTTTCTTACAAATGTCGAAATTTAAAGAAATCCTTGCCATAAGTATTAAGTAATGTAGTATTGTAGAAATGAGCTAAAACAATACCTATAGTATATAATAATAGTTCTATAATGTTCCACAACCCACAGTTACCCCCTGTTACAGTACCGCCCATTACATCGCCGCGTTTGGGAGGTAGGAGACTGCGCTGCCTTCACTGAATACGGAGATGCAGTACACTTGTAAGCTAATATTACTGCAGTGGTAGTTTGATTTATTATAAATGAAACTCTGGAAAAATATATATAGTGTTTTAGCGTGACTACTCCTTAACCAACAAACTTGATGGTTTTTAGGTGTATTCCTCCATATACCACCGCCACACTTCACCTCCTAACCAAAGTGGCCTCCGTGGCTCTTAAGATCTTACCAACACCGCACCTTGTGTCTTCAAGTTTTTTTAGTTCTCCTTCAGCAAGATATTCTCGTCGACGCGTGTTTCGCATCTCCAGGATGCCTTGTGGAGAGGCGAAACACGTTTGTACGTTCGCGATTAACAAAGTTGAATTGCAGTGGCTGTCAGTTTCTCAATGAGAGGCGTGCCAAAAAATGCGGCATTTACATCTGCTTTCATGAATAGAATTACTAGTGTCTATAAGAGTACAGATAGCAGCAGTCGTTAATAAAAACCATTTTAAAGGATCATGAAGAAAGATATATGAAGGTTTTAAGATAAAATTTGATCGTAAGTTATGTTTTAGAATATAAAAGTAAATAAATAAAGAAAGTTTGCACATTGCTTACTTATTACACCAGAATCCGCCACTTACGTAGGTTCTTTCTTATTTATCTCACAAATTCAAAGAACAAATTCTTTATTTAAACCGGTATAAATAATAAAGAGGCTCTAAAGAGCGACAAAGCTCCGAAGATTGATTGATAGCTGGCAAGTCTGTTCAGACTTTATTTAACATTTTTAAACGGAAGCCAGTTTAAATTGATTTAATTGATAGGGCAGCTGAATACTTGATGGAAGAAGCTTTGTGTGTGGTCTCGTTTATGTTGTTTTTATGTTATGGTAAACAAATCGAATGGTCTTTAACGCATGAATTTAATTGTGTTAGGGATTTGATCACTATAAAACATTGTCTTTGGACATTTATTCCTCTACATGAATCAAGTCAGTTAAATATAAATCACCTTGAATTAATTGAAATATATCTATGATAAAAATAAGTGATTTGTTAATAAAGGCTTGTATTTTTACTAGTTGTCAAACTCATGGATGAGAGACGAATCGAATTATTATTTAGTTATAGAAAAGCGAAAATTACATGCGAAAAAATCGACCAAATCTAGCCGCTTACTTACTCTATGACTTCCTTCAATATACACCCATATAGGGGGCAAGAAACTTCTAAAGACTACAAATTCCTGGACAACACTTGGTCACAGTATCGGACATAATTACTTAGTGGTATTCTCTCCACTGACTGGGCTGAGAATAGTGAAATTTTAGAGGGACAACAGACAAGACTAAAACTGCTTAAAAAATTAGACATACTTACAGGAGATTTTTTTTTTGTTGGCCGGCTTGCTTCGTATTTGTATTGTGATTTTGGCATAGAAAAAGAACAAGTATGGTCTTTTTTTATCAGAATGGTAAATACATGATATTTTATAGCAAATACGCAACTTATGTGTGATATGTCATAAAATATTTATTTATTTATTTTATTTATTTATTTATGCTGGCAGCGCGATACACCTACATACATGTAGATACGTCTACAAAAATTAAGTAGATTCGTTTTAATTTTGTCTCCAATATGCCCACTATAAATTCACAAAACATACCCAAAGACGACTCCACATTTCCACCCAAGCATACATTTATCATAGTCCCGCGGGTAGTTGTGAATAGTTCCTTGGCCCTCCGTCACGGCGCAGCGCCACCGCAGACCCGATCAACATTCTGAACGCAAGGGAATTGCAAGTTACGATGTTTTAACGGTCAAGCGAATTTCCCTCTTGATCCCTTTCCATGCTAGTTACTGTTTTCTACAGATGGTCTGTGTTACCAAGTTTTTAAGGTTTAGTAACAGAATTACATATACCTAAATGCATTTTCAGATTGTAGGTACATATGTACATAGGTCTTTGGTATGGCTAAACGACTGTTGTACTGTGAGCATCAGAAGTATCTTATTAATTTAACGCCTCATCAGTCTATGAAAGCGCCTAAATAAATACATACCACTCTATTGGCACCCATTCCAAGACTGACAGCTACAGTGATGGCAATAAAAAAAGTTACTTTACTCACACACCACTACACAACAAAGTCAAACTAACGCGCTTTCGAGCCTTCTTGAAATTAGGAATAAACACATCTTGTTAGATGCTTGTATCTTCTTAAAATTTTACATACATAAACATCGTATCGTAATAACTTCGTGCGTTAGAGTATCTGTAACGGTCAAGTGAGTTTCCGTGTCCCTTCGTATGCTAGTTACGATTGTTAAGGGCCCTGCTGGTTTGGATGAAACGATAAAGAACTTTGATCCGGACTAAAGGACCTCTCGGATTTTTCCTCAACGATGAGACGATGGGGAAGTATTTGGGATGGATTGGTATTTAGATATAGTCTGGTTATGAAGCCAGCAGTATTTGCCATCAGTCGCAATGAGAGCAATAAGTAACCTAAAACGGAACAAATTATTTGTATAATAAGGCCTAACTTTAAATGCAAATATCATGGTTTAACACAAATGAAGTGACATAACTGTATTTTGTGTTATTTTTTCAATAAAAGCGGATTTTTTAACTTAAAGACATCATTCTATATTGCATAAAAAATTGTTGTCAATTTAGCAGCGCTTATTATATGAACTTAACACCAACAACAAGTACCATCACTCCTAAGCCCATCAGCGGAGTAAAACACATCATGTCACAGTCCATAGTCCAGATAATCTATCAGAAACAATAGCACGGCGCCGGCCGCCATTGTTGTAACTAAGTAACCAACGTGCCCTGTGAGGGGGTGACAATGCAAGCTTTGACTATAGAACATGTGGTATTGGTTAACGGAATGGTGATGGAGTGATGGGAATCATCCTTTGATTGGCTTTAAAGACAATGATTTCATATAGTAGGAGAATTCTGTTGCCGTCAAAATACTTTAAAAATCATAATCTTTGTGTTTTATTTTCGAAAAGCAATTAACATGGCTATTAACTATTACGTGAGGAAATTACGAATTGATATTGTATTATCATCTAGTGCAGAAATATTGAAGAAAATTTACATTAGGGTAAAACATTCTCCAAAACCATCAACTTTCCATTCCACCCAGCCACTCAAGCTCCCAAAGCACGCCTGGTTCCCAGTGGAACACCCCCACATACACACAAACACCTTTATAATTGCATCAACCGCTAATCCCACTAGAACCCTTCAATACATCAAAGTTCTGAGCGTCCATACAACGCGATTGATCCTCCGGCATGCGATATCGGAAGGGCTGCCACGGAATTGAAATATGAGGGAGATCACTTTTAGACATGTCTTATTGTTCGTATGATCACAGTTAATGGTATGCCAATGTTTAGTATAATTAAATAGAAAACATAAAAACAAGTTGCTATGGACGATAAATTATATCAAAGATTATTGAAAGTCTCTTTTTAACACTGAAGGCTTACATTAGACCACAGTTTGCGCTGTTAAGCACCGCTGTAATCTAGGATGTAGTACGCTTGCCTAGAAAAAACTCTATTTTTATGCTCTATGATCATATAAGAAACATAAATACTAGTGACTAAGTCTTTACCCAATCATTAAGTAATAAGTATAATTTATATTAGTATAGTAAGTTATCCGATAAACATAAAAAAATATCGATTGTTATCGTCAGATGTCATAACGTATTTGTATCGGCCATTCTATATAAAGTAAATGAGATGTTCCCATGGTGTGGTTCCGATAATGACGGCACATCAGCAGCCCCTTGGGCCGCACCATGGAAATTAATATCCTCTTTAATCCTCCCGGGCCTTTGTTAAAGTTCACGACGTAACTACTGTAATCACTTTGAAAGCTAGCTTTTGTTGTCAAGATAGTTTCAGGGAGCTTCTTCGAGGGCTTTCAATTCAATTCAATAGACTAATCATGTTAATACCGCCACTTTATACGTAGCTTCGATCAAATATGTCGAAGGAGAAGCGATTTTTCATCACCATAGCCCCAAGCTATTTGTCACATTTAAATTTCAAATTGGAGAAAATTAAATGCCAAAAATCCATACACTTGAAAACGCGTGGGGGTTACAGCTAACAGCACAAATCACGTTTAGCACCGTTGATGCCTTCGAAAAAATAGGGTGAGTGAACGTCCAATTTGTGGATTTGAATTTAAAATGGGAATGGCCCTAACCCCTTTAAATCCGGCATCGTCAGTAATGGAGAGTGACATAAATGTGTCACGAATTGCCCCAATCATCGGCCGGTGATGTTTTAATATCCCGCACCGAATCGATTTCGCAATCGATTCTGACATTCGCTTCTGTTCGCTGTCATTCGTATTGTATTGGATACGCCTGCTCTCGTAACTAATTCAGAGGCATCATAGCTGAATTCGTAGCACCTTGTTTTTATCAGGCTCGGGTTTCTAAAGGTCAATCTTTGATGTGGCCGATGTAGCGTCTGCGATTCTAAACCGTAGTGCCTGTTCGAGTATTTTATAGAAGCAGTCCGGAGCAGCATCTCTGAGACCCATAAGGCACGGCACGGGGCTGGCACACCCCTTTATCTCAAGTAATTCGATCTCCCGGGAACTAGCAGTTATTCCGGATTCAGCTCACGGACTTATCACTGGAGCCCGTTCGAGTAGGCTCGGCACTGGCAGTAAAAGTTTAATGTTTCGTATGCATATAATTCAGTCGAGTGGGCGGGCTGACTTATCGTTCCACTACGATTCAATAGCCAGCGCATGATACGAGGTAATTGCGTAATTACGAACGTTTTTCTCGATGGGAAATTATAGAGGCAAACGAAGTGGTAAGCTGCTAAGATTGCTTCTGTAATAGAGTTTAAACGCTCGCCACAATGTAGACGTAAATGGAAGCGAACATACAATGATAACCGGACGGTAGTATAGTGTGCATATATATGGGCGTGGACGTAAGCCCCTTGCACTCGGGTCGGCGGGCGAAGGTCATTGCGCAATACGCGCCTGGACAAGGGCGTTATGACCTCTGTATCTTTCGTTATCTACACGCAGGTATTAGATAATCGTCTCGACGCATGCGAAAGTCTCGCTATCTTATCTCAAGGAGACACTCGAAATTTTTGCGGACAAATTCCAATTCTCTTTTGACAGGGCATAGAAAAGAATCCACGTTACTTCCAAATTATGCGCTCCCAGGAATGTGAGAACGCGGACTATCGGTCGGCGCGGAGTGGTCATCGTTATCTCAGACAAAAGACGAGCGGTCGGCTGTTACCGTCCAGTCACGCTTACGCTCCATTCTTTATGTTTTTTCCGTGACCGCGGGCACGATACCTAATTTCACAAACATAATAGCGAGATTCCCTCACTCGTGTAAGTCTAACTTGTTGCATATCTCGTGTGCGTGACACGGAACGCTCCTTTGTTTGTGGTCGATGCTCATTTTGGAAGTGGCCATTATTAATGGTGGCGTTATCTGCATTCCTTACAATGGTGGACTTCACAAAAATGCTGTTTGCTTGTTTCCGGGCGGATTCCACAGGGCTCGCGTGTTGTTATGCATGACGTTGATAACTCTGTTTTCGGGTGCCACTCCGTAATATATGGTCACTACCTTATATGTTCTATTGTGTTCGGGACTATGAAGACTCGTTCTTTCTGGGCTGCCATGACATTACGAAATTGTTATATAAAAATATTAAAAGCCTTTCTGTTTTTGGTCAGCTACACAGAACGTGTTGGGTTGCAAGATTTTGTA
The DNA here is from genome assembly GCA_964023185.1 of Macaria liturata. Lineage (NCBI taxonomy): Eukaryota > Metazoa > Arthropoda > Insecta > Lepidoptera > Geometridae > Macaria > Macaria liturata. Next base: position 1,236,101 of record OZ026815.1, on the reverse strand, counting down.
CTGTCGTCGCTGTTTGTCATCTGCTTTCTTACAGGTATGTAAATTGTTACGAATGCCTAACAGTCTACTTGCCTAACAAAACTCCAGCATAGTCCCAAGGCATTTGTAGACCTTAACTCGTGGAGTGGAGCATCAGTCATGGCCCGTCACGTGAGCAAACACGGAGTTTCGTCGTTAGGGGCAGAGGTAGTGTAAAATAGAGACTCCTATATACAGGGTTTCTCGACTTACTGGCAACTAATGCATAACATTTAAGGGCGACTAAATCTTCTGATACTTCTAACTGAAGCACATTTGTAAGTGCTGTCTGCACGCCACAGAAGAATGTGAGTCCAATGGCAGCATATTGTGTGTACAAGAACGTTCCATCCAATGAAGAGTCACCCTCAGAAATGAGGAACCCAAAGCGAGATGGAGGATGTGTTTCAACATTTGCTGGCGTATATGATGTAATATGACTAGTCTAGGCGGTTTGACGTCATCGTTAGGGGGTCATTAGGACCGCGTGATTACGCTGTCCGCGACTATTGATTGCTTGCCGGTCCCGCAGACCGCTCCAAGCGGCGGATTTCGAAGGGTTTGTGTTTAGTTTAAGTGATTTTGGAACAGTCATGGAAAAGGGATCAGTTTTATTTATGAAAGTCCACTTATATAGTTTTTAGTTTCGTGAATTGTAGGGCGTGCAGGACCCTACTACCTATATGGTATTAAAAATAAACTAAAGTATACTCTGTGCTGTTACGTATCTAATTTAGGTGGAATGAAGACATAATAAAGATGGCAGGCAAGGGATAGACACGATTTACACAAAAACGAAGAAGAAGGATGGTTGTGTTTGGAAATAAACTAAATAACATTAATTAAAAAAAAGCTTTTGTAATTCACCTCCGTTATTTTATGCCATAAAAACAGCCTGCTCAAAGATCCGAGTAAATATGGTCCAAATGACCGGATGGTTGACAGAGGTAGGGTTACGTATCGACTTGTTTAGGGTTGTTATTTGAAAGGGCGGTGATAGATTGGCCTTCCTTGATTCAGCTGGGGAGGATCTGTGGACAGACCGTTGGGCGTGTAATGTATCTTTATTTTGGCTTTTAGAACGTGACATAAGTCCTCGAGAGAACGGTAAACTTAGGAAACAGATTTTTATTGACTATTCGACGAGATATTTTACTATGAGAATATGGTAGAAACATTAATTAAAGCCTTTGTAGGCTTTAATTAATGTTTCTACCATATTCTACAATGTTTATGCCCCTCTATGTCATGATGAGACACATTTACAAACGACTGAAAGAACACAAATTAATAACAGTTGTCTCACTTGACATCGAGGGAGCTTTTAATAATTGTTGGTGGCCAGCTGTCAAATGTAGACTGGGTGAATCCAAATGTCCCTTAAACCTAAGGAGAATAATGGACAGCTACCTGAGTGACAGACGAGTAAGGCTTAGATACGCTGGATCTGAAACATTCAGAGAAACATCTAAAGGATGCATCCAAGGTTCAATAGCGGGTCCAACTCTATGGAATCTTCTCTTAGACCCTTTACTCAAAAAATTGACAGCTGAAGGGCACTACTGTCAAGCATTCGCCGATGATGTTATTCTCATAGCCTCCGGAAGGACATCTAATGAGGTACAGCAGCAGGCCAATGCCGCTTTAGCGCTTGTCCAGGAATGGGGTGTCGTTAATAAGCTTAAATTTGCAGCAAATAAAACCAAAGCAATGGTAATAACGAACAAGCTGAAATACGACATACCAGTCCTGAGTATGGGTGGTGTTGGAATCGAAATGTCACGCGAAATGAAAATTTTAGGGCTCACAATCGACAATGGTTTGACTTTTAACCAACATGTTTCAAATGTGTGTCGCAAAGCTCTGAATTTTTACAAGCAGATGTCACGTGCTGCCAGAATATACTGGGGTCTACAGCCTGAGATAATCAGGACTATGTACGTAGCAGTTGTAGAGCCGATAATTCTGTACGCGGCTAGCGCATGGGGTCCAGCCGCTCGAAAAAGCAAAGCCCAGAAGCAACTGAACGCCGTTCAACGAGGATTCGTTCAAAAAATCACGAAGTCATACAAGACGGTGTCGCTGAACGCGGCCCTTACACTCGCCGGATTGCTTCCATTGGACCTTAGAGTCTTGGAAGCAGCATCTTTATTTGAAATAAAGCGTGGTTATTCCCGACGAGTGATCAATGAACACGACATCGAAAAAAATATAGACTTTGCTCTGCTACCACATCCAGCTAAAGCTAAATCACTGCAATTTGGTAGCGTGGCAGATAGTGCAGACTGGTCTCAGCGAAACGAGGAAGCCTACAAAATATTTACTGATGGGAGTAAAATTGAAGGTAAAGTCGGTGCTGCTCTTTCAATATGGCAAGGCAAAACCGAAACCCAGTTTCGCAAGTTTCGACTGGAGCCATTCTGCACTGTTTACCAGGCCGAACTGTTAGCACTTCAAAAGGCGGTAGAAATGGCTTTAAGAAGCAAAGTGGACGAGTGTAGTATATTCTGTGACTCAAGATCAGCCCTTGAAACAGTGGCTTCTGGAGTTTCCCTCCATCCTCTCGCCGTAAAAATTAATGCAGCTGTCAATGGACGACCAGACAAAACAATACACTTCTTCTGGATCAAGGCACATGTAGGACTGGAGGGAAATGAAAGAGCTGATATTCTTGCCAAGGAAGCTGCGTTACACCGTAGGACTAGAGCCGATTATGAACAATGCCCGATTTCATTTGTCAAGCGTCAAATACGCTTGGACACGCTTGACGAATGGAACCGGCGCTACAAATCAGGAGTGAGTGCATCAGTAACCAAGCTATTTTTCCCTGACGCTGTTAGAGCATATTCTATGCTGAAAAAGATGGAGCTCACTCCCATATTGGTACAGGTGTTCACAGGGCATGGGGGATTCTCAGAATACTTACACAGAGTCAAGCGCAAGGACAGTCCCGCATGCCCTTGTGACCCGGACATGAAAGAAACTGTTGTACATATCTTGACAGAGTGCCCCATTCATGGGAAGGATAGAAATGACCTAGAAATTAGGTTAGGTATAAAGATAGAAACTAAAATACTGAATGAATTGGTGTGTAACAAAGATTATAGAAATAGTTTTCTGGAATTCTGTAAAAAAGCTGGTAGACAAGTAATTAATAGAAATAAATAGTATTAATAAAATCACTTAGGTATATCATGAATGTATATACAATAAGTAATTTATAAAAGAAGATAGAAAAAAAAAACAGAAAACAAATAAAAAAAAAGAAAAGAATAGAAAAAACAAGAAAAAAAACATGAAAAAAAAAAAAAAATGATAAATAAGGAACCCGTTTTATTGTGCATACCCCAACCCTTACCCCACGCAAACCTATATAAGCACTATATTAATATATACTGCTACTTTACTTATAGACTAAACTTCGCTTCAAATTTTTTGATGTGATCAGTGTTTGTTGGACAACATCTCCGACTTCTATATGTTGGTGGATTGATCGACGAACATACAAATAAAAAAAAAAAAAAAAAAAAAAAACAATGTTTATGCTACAACCGAAGTAGCGAGTTATCAAAAAAAAAACTTGTCCATTTCTAGACGATCACTAATAGATAGATTAACAGACGATGATTTTATGTTAAATTTCTCGAATAAAAAGACCAAGAGACTGCAAAAAAACATACAAACAAAACAACTACAACTTCCTCGCGCAACCTTCACCACATGTCATATTCTTGGCAAAATAACTGTATTAGTGTACCAATAGTTGAACTATATCAGAATGCGATCTGTACACGTGTCGCGGTGACATGCTCTTGCGCATGCCAAATAAACCAGCGCCGTGAAGGCCGGCGTGTTACAGGGAAAGAACTGCAAGCTCTGTTCTATGGAAGAATTATTTTAAATGACCTTGAAATATTGTTATAATGTTCTAAAAACAATTCATTGTGTAGTTGTTGATAAATTAATTTTAGTAAATAACTGCCCTTTACAATGACATCTTATATAGGATATGATATGACATTTCATCTTTAATCCCAAAGTAACCCATTATGTTAAAACATACTTTCATATATCTCGCTTAGCGATTTGAGCGTTTAGATGAAGACTGTTACTTAGACCTAACCTTACGAGTATATACTCAAGTTAATACTGAACTACGAAACGTTAGCTCCGCCAACATTGTTTGCCTGCCTACATAATATATCACAGTCCTATACCATCCTATCTGATGCACCAACTACATATTTAAGGGCTATCAGACTGGAATATCGATTCTATTCTCATGGAGAGCCTTAAATCGTAAACGCTAGGACGTCTATCGAATCGTTAATGACGCTTCCAACAGCGTTACAATGTATTTTTAAATGGTCCTTCCTCGTAAAGAGAACCTTTATCGTCGGAGCCATTATATAAATCCAGACTGCACTAAATGTGGCTGTATTTCGGATGAAGTGTTTGGCTGATGTCTAGGTTCTTTGTATTGTAAGACTGTTACTGTAAACTGCTGAAAAGGTCTGAGCTCATAAATGATATATTATGTCAATTAAATAAAGTCGTTTATCTAAACTAATGTTGTAACATTCTACTTATGTTTCCAATACTTGACTTATAATTACTACTGTTATAGCGCAGACTACAAAACACTCAATTTAAGCAATTTCACATGATGGTATAATATCCACATCGATATCGTAATATCTCATTATTACATCAATAAAACGTTTATTCTCTCATTGGTTAGATTTTAATGGCGGCAAAATCACTGTGACAATACACGTACGCGTGAATTTAATTTAATAAATTAAAAGTTAAAATGTTACAACATTACTGAAGAAAAAGTAGTGCATGCAACTGCATATAACACGGGTATTAAAACACTCGTTACTATTATGAAACTCGCTGCGCTCATTTCATAAACTCACACTCGTGTTTTAATACCCTTCATTATATGACAGTTGCATAAACTACTATTAAATGATCAAGATCAGAGTGTAAATTTTAAGAGGATTTAAAACGACTTACTTAGATGTACACAAAAAAAATGCATTTTCTTACGAACAAAGATATCACAAAATGATACATCAATACAGATTTTTATTTTTGAAACTATTGGTTTCACTTCACCATCGTAGAATACGGTGAAAGTTACTCACGACAACTGGACAACCGTAACTATGCTATAAACTTTGTATTGAATACAAGACCTATCAACTAGCATGTCTGACTAGGTACCTAATAAATGTGATAGCAAAAACTGCTATGATAATCATGACATGCGTGAAGAAATCTTTTCAATAGACCGAATATGACCGCCGAGAACCGCTAAGTCACACATGCGTGAAAATATATGAGGACGTTAATGTGCTAAAGATACAACGCACAATACACTAACAATGATGCTAATCATCAATAGATATCATAAATGATTTGCCGGGTACAAAAAAGAAACAGTTAAAATAGACATAAATGAATGAGACAATCAATAAAACGATGTATCTAGAGACGAAACACTAAAACCGCTGATCGACGCAACGCCATCAAGCATCGTAAAAATCACGGAGTTATTGCCAAAGATGCTATTATACAACACATTATACGACCATTAGGAACAACAAGTTGGCAAATAGGATTCCAATCGGACGGATAAATAAGACTTGGAAACATATAAAGCCTAATATAGACTGACTTACTGACCATAAACTGAACTGCCGTCTGGGACCTGAAGGTCACGGCCTTTTCTATACACAATATTGTATATCAAACAAATGGACCTTCTGGAATAACTCCTAGGTAACTTTATGAAATGCCAGTGTATAAATGCCTTCGTTTTATGAGCGTTTCAAGATTTATGGCTCCAGGTTGTCAATTCTTGAGTCATTTTACTAATTTTATGTAACAAACTTTGCATTGGAGTTCATCGCTTACGACTTTTAATTAGGTAGCCCTGTATGTATATGTATATAGTGTAGTGACTCATCATACTATCGCAGTAGTTTGATCGAAACAGTATTAGTAACAGATTGTTTCTTACTTGCGAAAATACTTCGGAAAGAGAGGCCGAATTTACTGACACTAACCATAAATAAACCGTTCCCGTACAAGGGCCGAAGATGCGTAAATATTCAACGGCAGGGTATCGAGGTAACAACTCAGGCAGAATGTTCTCGTTAATAGGACCCCGGGAAGCCAATGACGAAGGTGCGACGTTGGGACGGCTATTCTGATATGTTCTTACATAACGTACGGTGTTGTTGTCAGATGAAATATAAATAGTGAGTGGACATCGCGTGACGCGGACCAGATTGGAACCTCATGAATATCGCATGCTCTATCGTATATTTACAACAAGTCCGATGTGCGTGACATACGATTCCGTTTTTTATTCGGTTTGATTGATTGTTAGCGATGTTTATTTAGAGGGCCATTATTAGTTAGAAGTTACGCTTTCATTTGACCAAATTGATTCGGTAAAGTATGTTTGTGGTGTTCGAAGTGCGTTGCTTTCTAAATATAGAAAGGTCACGATAAAACCATTCCGATCACGAGTACGTTCCAGCCATTATCTATCGGGTTAGCAGCCTGTACAACAATCGTTATTTAGGATAATTATTGCAAGTTGAACATATTTTTTGCGCTTAACAAGTTTTTCAGACAATCGTGTCGCTATGAGAGCGGTCACGGGTCGGTGACAAACAGGCGTGCATTATTCCAAGGCCGGCGGCCGCGGTAGGTATAGGGGACAATGGCCGCAATCCGGCGACACTCGCCAATCTCGACCATCGCGACCAATCGCCCTATCTCTGACCACTTGTTTCCAAGGAATTAATGGCACTATTCGTATTAGGTGGCAATTTGTCGTCCGCCCGATCTGGCTGGATGCCGGCCTGGAACTTTCTACATGCGAATTGCAATGCGGGTCGGAATATTCATTGCATCATTTGCGAGCGCCGGCCGGGCCCGTCCCGCCTGTACCATCTAAATTCTGACGGAAGATAAATGGAACGAAAATTTGACGTCTCAAATTCTTTGGCTCGGAAAATGAGTGTATGACTGCGCAGATTCTTATAAACTTTCATGACAGCTACAAAATTGTACGCCCTTGAGTAATGAAGAAGGTGTTGATACGGCGCATGACTCGGCCGGGTTTTCGCTGCAGCTTAGCTTTTGTTCGGCTCCGGCGCTTTGAACTAGACCTATTTTCCTGGCTCACGGCTGGCATTCAACAAAAATGAAGCTTCGCTCTCAAAGCAGCGCGGGGCTTAACTCGGTCACAATAAGGATTACCGGATGGCTGAGCGATATGCCTTTATGCTGGATCTTGGCGGGAGATTCACGAGCCCCGGCAAATTGAAAGCGTTCTGCTCTAATAGGAAGAGGCAAAGCCTGCGAAACGAATAGGACGGCTCCGGTTACACTACACTGGACTCTTGAAGGGCGTCCATTCAAAGATACTATTTCAAAGGAATAACGTGACAAAGGTGCGAGACTCGACGGCTACATGTGAATGGCAATCGTAAATAGGACGATAAAAGTTTCTTTTATGATGTGACTGATATACTGCCTCGAAACGTGCGCACTTCATTGGCTATTCGATCTGGGGACTTTCCTCTAACAGTAAACTTCCATATTTCTAAAGGGTTTAATATATTTATTATGTTATCCATCGATCCACACATGATAGGTTATTTAATAAAATTTGAAGAATGTTCAGAGCACGTTGAGTAACAATCAGCTGACTACTTAGCTACTGTATATGTCCAAGCGTCAGGATCGCATTAGCTCCCCTTTGTCAGAAGCGTATCTCCTGCCGTCAGCAGCCATCTTCTCCGGCAATTTGGAACCTTACTCCAATGTCAATAGAGTTGGATTTAGTTTGAACGTTAGCATCTGCTGCAGGTTCAGATAGGTATACAAAGCGTGCCCGACGGCATTGGATGCCAATTTGGAGTCGGCTTACTGAGCTTGTCAGTTAGCGTCTATGAAAGCACCGGGTACTGTTTTTATTGCTGTTTGGGCTGGCTGGAGTTTTCTCAGCAAATGCAAGATAAATAGAAACTGGAGAAACAGGTTTCATAGCGAAAAAGACAAAAAATAAATTAAGAGCTTATTAGTAAAACAATCTTTAAGATTTTTCAATCATTCTATGCAATCGTACATAGCAAAATAGGTATTTAATTAAAATGTCTAACTCTAAATAAAACTGAAATCAATCAAGCGAATAAATAATGCCCCGAATACGTATAATCACGCACATGAGCATGTAACTTAAGTATGATAGTTATAATAAAATTAAAGCGCAATTACACCAGCTGTACTATCAAAGCGTCCTAATAATCTCATTTGAGTAATTACAAATTAGCAGCCTGAAAAATCTGAACCAACAAAACAAGAAATCACTGCGAACCATCTGCCACTCACAAAATAGGCTCAAGTCGTAAGTCAAACGGCGCAATGGTGCGATGTGTCTGTCTCGCTCGCACGGGCCGTCGACCCTGCGCGCGCGCACTGTTAGCGCCGATTGCTCGCTATAAATACGCGTGACGTCACTTGTTTATCGTAGTACGCAAGGTTACGCGCACCGCGGGCCCAGGTGATGTAAGAGGCGCACTCTTTCTGGAAATGATAGAAAGTGCGTGCGAGAAAGCAATGGACGATGGTGAATCTGCAACAATCGCCAGTATGGTTCGTTTAAGAGTACAATCACAAGGCCCGACAATGTCTTTAGCATTGGATGTTTCTATTTTCCAAAGCATTCATCAGGTTCCTCGCATGCTTGTTTGTGTGCACAAAAAATATATTATCTACAAATACTCGGCTCTAATCGTGTTCACGGTACGTTAGCTAAATCGTACATACGCGTACCAAACAAGATATCAACTGAAGTAAACGCGTGACATTTATCTTACAAATGTGTAACACTCGCTCACTTACATAACAAATATTTGTAACATGCTGGCCTCACGACTTTTCCATACCGAGAAATCTTCAAAACATATTACGTAAAGTCCAAAACACTGGAGATAATTTCCAAAACAGCCTTATCAAAGTCAATGTCATTATCAATGACCGATAACAGCTCCAAGGTCAGAATTTCGTGATAAACAAACGTCCTTATACACTTTCTCTATATTTTTTATCGAACTGATAAGGTTAGGCAGGTATTGAGTAATAAGTTAATGTCAGGTGTGTATCATAATATCACTGAAATGTAATTATTCGGTTCAAAGTCTGCATGTAAGTATGTAGGTAATTGTGTATGCGAATGGCCATTTCTGGTGTCCAGTTTACGACGAAAACTGAAACTAATTTTTCATATCTATCTACTGTCTTACTATGCCGGCCAAGACGTGAAAGTGTCATATTTGGAGGTGCCTATAATTCTTCTTCATCATCATCATCATCCACAGCCCTTGGGATCCCACTGCTGGGTATAGGCCTCCCTTTGCATGTGCCATCTGCGTCGATCTTGTGCAGACCTCTTCCAGGTTGGACCTTCGACTTTGACGATGTCGTAATTCTTACTGGTCACCAATCCATGAGCGTCGAATATGGAATAATTGTCATTGTCTCATACTCAAACGGAAAAAGCAAATCCAATAGTCTGTTTCAGCCATAAAGGGATTTTAAAACTCTTTACACCTGCCTTCGCTATTCTCATAGGAAAAAAGCATTTCCCAGATTTATGCGGTTAGGTAATATCACAAGGCGCCAGAGATATAAATATAAAGATATTATATGATTATGACATGGTATATTATGGAGGTGATATCGTAGAGATTCAAAGTCGTAAGAGAAAGTTAATGAGCTGGAAACGGTAGGTGGGTATGATCACGTCAAAGTGACCGAAAATAGAGCGGTTCTTATATTAGATAGTGTGATAGATAACAATATTATTATACATGTTTTAGGGTCAGTCAGAGCTTTACACGGAGCATGATTAATAATAATAATAATATAATAAAAACGTTTATTTGACCTTATTAGAAAGAAACGGGTAAGTATAGCAGTAGTGAACATTTAAAAATTTTACTATGAGATAGGGCTTATGACTATACAATAGTTGGTGAACCCTGGACATCAAACTAGGTCATCACCTGTGTGATGATGTCCAGATTTGAACGAATTCTACGAGACACAAACATCAAGTTAGCTAATATTCTAGAAGACTAGCTTTTAATAAATAATAACTACAGCAGAAGTAATGAATTCAAATTGAAGTTTTGCTAAGTTTGGTTACCCTTTCCTTCATTTCAAAATTGTATTATCAACTCGAACCTATACGAGGAAAAAAGTGAACACGAATTTTTTTCACGATAAATCACGAAATCTAAACCCAAAACCAGTCTTACCAAAACTAAAATGATAAACGAATTTCACGAGTGAAAAACATCCGTTCACACTCAATTAACATGAGTGTCAATAAACTTAGCCAGTACATAACACCTATAGTAATCAATATAGGTTTCTTCTAAGCAGCGGTGCTACATAATTACACCACGGCGGTGCTAAACCAGAGTATTTTTTTTGCGAATATAGCGCTCAGAGTAAATATATAGGTTTCTTCTAAGCAGCGGTGCTACATAATTACACCACGGCGGTGCTAAACCAGAATATTTTTTTTGCGAATGTAGCGCTCATAGTAAATATATAGGTTTCTTCTAAGCAGCGGTGCTACATAATTACACAACGGCGGTGCTAAACCAGAGTATTTTTTTTGCGAATGTAGCGCTCAGAGTAAATATAATATATAGGTTTCTTCTAAGCAGCGGTGCTACATAATTACACAACGGCGGTGCTAAACCAGATTTTTTTTTTTGCGAATATAGCGCTCAGAGTATATATCTAGGTTTCTTTTGAGCAGCGGTGCTACATAATTACACCACGGCGGTGCTAAACCAGAATATTTTTTTTGCGAATGTAGCGCTCAGAGTAAATATATAGGTTTCTTCTAAGCAGCGGTGCTACATAATTACACCACGGCGGTGCTAAACCAGATTTTTTTTTTACTAGTGTAGCGCTCAGAGTAAATATATAGGTTTCTTCTAAGCAGCGGTGCTACATAATTACACCACGGCGGTGCTAAACCAGAATATTTTTTTTGCGAATGTAGCGCTCAGAGTAAATATATAGGTTTCTTCTAAGCAGCGGTGCTACATAATTACACCACGGCGGTGCTAAACCAGAATATTTTTTTGCGAATGTAGCGCTCAGAGTAAATATATAGGTTTCTTCTAAGCAGCGGTGCTACATAATTACACCACGGCGGTGCTAAACCAGAATATTTTTTTTGCGAATGTAGCGCTCAGAGTAAATATATAGGTTTCTTCTAAGCAGCGGTGCTACATAATTACACCACGGCGGTGCTAAACCAGAATATTTTTTTTGCGAATGTAGCGCTCAGAGTAAATATATAGGTTTCTTCTAAGCAGCGGTGCTACATAATTACACCACGGCGGTGCTAAACCAGATTTTTTTTTTACTAGTGTAGCGCTCAGAGTAAATATATAGGTTTCTTCTAAGCAGCGGTGCTACATAATTACACCACGGCGGTGCTAAACCAGAATATTTTTTTTGCGAATGTAGCGCTCAGAGTAAATATATAGGTTTCTTCTAAGCAGCGGTGCTACATAATTACACCACGGCGGTGCTAAACCAGAATATTTTTTTGCGAATGTAGCGCTCAGAGTAAATATATAGGTTTCTTCTAAGCAGCGGTGCTACATAATTACACCACGGCGGTGCTAAACCAGAGTATTTTTTTTGCGAATGTAGCGCTCAGATTAAATTTATAAGTTTCTTCTAAGCAGCGGTGCTACATAATTACACCACGGCGGTGCTAAACCAGAGTATTTTTTTTGCGAATGTAGCGCTCAGAGTAAATATATAAGTTTCTTCTAAGCAGCGGTGCTACATAATTACACCCCGGCGGTGCTAAACCAGAGTATTTTTTTTTGCGAATGTAGCGCTCAGAGTAAATATATAATCATTATGCAGATCGGCTCACAAATCTGCGTGAGAAAAATGAAGGATAGTTAACTTGTATCAATAACCAATGACTGCTAATCGGTAAAGCATCATTGGCACTTGTCACAAGGTGCAGGTTCGAATCCTGTCGGTTGTGATAATTTTCGCTCATTTCTTTGCTGATACTAATGGGATTTTTCGTTATTTTCGAACCGATGAGAAAGGCATAAGATCGAGGCTGATATGAACTTATGAAGGAAGAGAGGCCTATACCCAGGTGTGATGATAGTCAGTGAAATATCTCATTAGATTTGTACTGGTATCGCTTTTAATGATTTTCTGGTTAAATATCTAACTGTCAACATTGAGCTTTATGTACTACGTACACTGTCAACTATTCAAAGAAAATGTGTCGGATATATGTCATATAGAGGTCACAGAGGTGACATGATGTCTTAAAATAGCAGTCGTTAGTCAGAATCGGCAATTTAGGTTAAAACCATGAAAATAATATTAAAACTCTCTAGCTCTAGTGATACAATATAAACAGTATTTTCAGTTTGTGTAATAATAATTGCATACATAAGAAATATGAATCGATTCGTAACCATTAACCAATGTTTTAATGGATCTCTTGCAGTGAACAGTCTGGATCTATTACAGCTATGATTTTGATTAATGACATGTTATAATCATGAGGATAAATATGAATGCAATGCTAGACTTTTAATAGGGGGAAATCCCACAATAGTTGACAGCTAACAAAAACAAGTAAGTTAATACGTGGTGTGATAATTCAGTTTATTGACATTATAAACTGTAAAAGAATAAATACAGAGTTGAGTGAGCGTCATTAAAATGTAATATGGGTTTAAGTTGACATGTGAAGAGATTATTTTGTCACTCAATAAATAGTCTTATTGTTATTAATTGCTTACATAGAAAACGCGACTTTTAATCTAAAGTTGACATTTTAATTGAAAATTCGTCTTGCAATTTTGTAAGTAAATCAGCTGAAACTCTTACATTTCATATCAAAGCTTGTCTTTTGTAACAAGATGAAAATCTCAATCAATCCTTGAAATAACTTTTGTTGGCGAAATTCGGGCCCTTTCTTCCCCTCACTAAAGCTACATCTGCGACACGACGACAACATAGACTATATAATTTTAAAGACATATTAATACTCTATAGTATACTAACCCTTTAGTTAACTATATGTTCTACGCGAAACATATATTAATAAGTATAATACGGCTAGCTTCTTAGCCCAGCGACTGATCATCTTTTGTTTTTTAACACGTTAACAACTTTGACATTGACCAAAGTAATAAGAAAATGTATTGCATTGCTTGCTTTTGAATACCGCTACAATTTTTTACGAGACATACATAGCTAAGCGTTTGACTACAAAAGTCAATAATTTTAAGAAATACGTTGCGTAATAGTAGAACACTCGCTTTTCTATCTTAAAAATACACAATAAGGTTTCTCCTGCTTGTGATGTCTATATTCGACAATGTCACGGTTTAATCAACTGATTAGCGAGTAGCTGGGAGGACCCCCTCTCTGTAGCATTTACATACGAATAGCGACGGATCATAGACGCAGGAAGTGGCGACGGTGGGGATAATAGCAATGATATTATATGTACAAGATAATAGGAACTAATTGAACGCTGTAAGTCAAATCTGATACGCGATTTTGTTTTAGAGTTAGTTAATAGTTGATGTGCTGGTATGGTTGATTTTGTGTTTTGATTGATGATTTTGAGTTTTTGGGAAGACTGTATTACACTTTAAATTATCGTATAAGTATATATTATGTACGTGACTGAACGTATACGTGCAAGATACCTGTATTTTTTATGACCATCTGATTTTGTATTGCATAGTTCGCATATTAGAAACTAGCTGCGCTCGCGACTTCGTCCGCGTGGATAAGTTTATTTTAGGCATCATATTTATTTTAGCAAACAACTTTTTCAGCTTTATAAATTATAGCTGTTACCCACGACTTGAACCGTTTTCGCATCGCATGCAACGGAAGCCCTCAAAGATGAATAATTTTCCCCGTTTTTTCCACATTTTCCATTGTTTCTTCGCTCCTATTAGTTGCAGCGTGATGTTATATAGCCTAAAGCCTTCCTCGATAAATGGTCTATTTAACACAAAAATATTTTTTCAATTCGGACCAGCAGTTCCTGAGATTAGCGCGTTCAAACAAACAAACAAACAAACTCTTGAGCTTTATAATATTAGTATAGATTTGGCTTGTCATCATATTTGACTCAACACGTTTAAACACCTGCATAGATTTAACGACTCATAATCTATGTAAAACGTGTGGTCGATGTTAAATATCAATAAAAGTCATCCAAATTTACGAGAATTATGTGATGAGTCAAAAAGCAAAATCTTCAACAATTATTTTTATTATATCTTATAAATTTCTTTTTATTAGACTAAGACAAGTATAGCAGAGAAGAAAATAAATATTCAAACGTCATTAAGACACAAATATAGTTTAGTCTTTGAACTGGTTTTTCAAGTTAATTAAGTGGAACGATATAAATAAATCATAGTTATTTACCTTCACTTTTTTAATCAATATGCAAAATTGTATTCGCATTTGTAAATCAACTGAGAACTTGTCTGGGATGAAAGAGAACTGAAGAACGGAGATAGAATGAAAATAAGGAAGAATCTGTGTAATATTTTGACCATTATATTTAGCCAGAGAAAAGCATTTGAAAACATGAATTAAGTCACGAAATATTGAATAGTATCATAAAAACAACACGTTGTTTATTTTTCAGAATAGAAAGAACAAATTTATATACATTCAATTGAAAACAGCTTCTATAAAAAACATATATGTTAAACAGCACGTGTGCGGCAAAATATTAAAAAAAAAGTTTTAAATATACTCATATACTAATATTTAATTTATAATTACGAACCGATTTATCAAATTTCAAAACACACTAATTAATACGTGACTCCTTACATTATTGCCAATAAATTACATCGAACTAAGTAATATTACAAGAAAATATTACAATAAGTAATTGAATCCCCTTGCAATATAAAAAGTGATCCCCATTCTTATAGGCCGTTATCGAGGATCAATTTTCCATGAATGTATTATGCGATGTATCTGAGGGGTTCACAGCATGGCATCTTGGACAATTCAATCAATGGTGGATTGCCTGCTCCTAAATACAGGGTGGTTTTTGAAACAACGTTTCATTCAAGAGGCCCTTAGGGCGGTTAGAATGACGCCAGAGTTGGCAACTCTATTACGAACTTAATTTTATTTAAGACTAGCGGGTGCTCGAGGCTAAGAAGTAAAACTTGCATCCCCTATTCACCCCTTTAAAAGTGGAATTTCCTAAAATCCTTTCTTAGCGGATGCCTACGTCGTAACATCTACCTTCATTCCAAATTTCAGCCCAATCCGACCAGTGGTTTGGGCTGTGCGATGATAGATCACTATATCAGTCAGTCAGTCAGTCAGTAACCTTTGAGTTTTATATATATATGTATTTAGATATATGCTGCCATATTTATTTTTCTTGAAATATCAAAAGTAGATAGTTTTCTGTAAGCGTCAAATTGGCCAACTTCTAATAAAAGAAAACCTTTCAATACAAACGGTATGTTCTGGCAGCGTCGTTTGAGAGACAATTCCATGCCAGTACGGACTTGTAAAGATGACGTTTCAGTCAACATAGAGGTCAAAACAAAAAAATCTATAAAGGAAAAGTACTATATTGTCACTACCACCCCTAATGTATTAACTTTGTCAATAATCCCACCCTGTAGGCATATCACAAGTACTAAACATATAAAATATGTCCTATTGACGTCTACGCAGCCTACCAAAGAATGTAGATGAATAGATTATAGTCACAGATAGCTATAATGTGTCCATTGAACCCTCGAAACAAATTGCGTGGCCTTATTAATGGAGTATCGAACATTTTCACAAGCGACCGTAATATATGCGCATACGCTTGCCCGTATATGAGTGGCAACAACGTCGTATGTTATAGACAACTATTATGTAACAAGGTCATTTTGGATGGTAACTCCATTGTACCAAAAAGAGGTTCTTTAGTGAATTATCTGTTAAAAAGCGTTGTTAGACAGTATCACGAAATGTGGCAGTAATCAACATCATATTAGGTATGTTAAGTTTTACAACATATGTTATGAGGGGTTTTAAATTGTAATAACGTGGCTGAGGCAACTGCTTTTTTTATTACGGTCTCTGCAGTGGAGGCAACTAATGTTTCACGCAATCTAGTAGACAAATAGCTGGTTGTCAATTGTAAAAAAAGATAAGTTTCGATAATGATTGCTCTGTTACTGTGAAGTGTGAACAGACCTTATCGGTCTACATCTATGTACATCCAACCAACCTTATTGACTTGGCTCTAAAAACATTTAATAAAGACGACAATTAGATATCTCTAAGTTACATAGTCTATGTGGCTGTTATTTGATTCTCGCGCCTTATACGAGCCTGACCGTAAGCGCGGAGGTTATTTTATTATGCAAATCGAGGCTTAACAACTAATCTATTCTGCGCTTAATTAATTAGTATTGTCGACGAGATTTGTTTTTGAAAAAGGATCTAGATTTGGTATTCAGATTAATACAGTAGCAGCGAAATTAAATCTAGATATATTTATAATTGAATAGAATAATTTAATTCCAGATTCACGCACAAGTTTACGCATGTGTGTAAATTCTATGGTTTGGCACTTATTTTTAGGGCTAGTGTATGCAGCTATGGCAGAAAGAGGACGAAGAGAAAACCGAAAGCCCACACAAATAAATGGTTCTCGTATTATCAACCAGAGTTTTCTAACAAAATATATAATTTTACACAATTATTCGGGGTACTACAGGCAAACTTGTGGTCAAATACATGACTGATAAATAGATCTGTGACAATATGACGTATCATATAAGAAAATCGACTGCTGCAGTAGGGTGAAAATCTAAACTAAATCCTTTTCACAACCAACAAATATATCCTATCCCACTGACACACATTATTCCACCTCTAAACGCAACAAAAAATACTAAAAACGTGTTTGTGCGTGCCCGAAATTTGTAAGAACAGGGATTTTGTAACAATGATGAATGGTGTGCTGCAAATAATTGTCCTTCGCGGGCGGGGCGCGGGGCGCGGGGTGCGGGCGGGCGAGGGCGCGGTCTGACGTCACGGCCCTTCGGTCGACGACTCGAACAGCTGACGGAGGTACCTCGAATACTGCTATACTGGTGCTACTTTAAAAAAATGGTTGTGGGCTTTCGCTTGGCCATAATCAATTTCATGATAAACCGTCATTAGGTCGTGAACGTCTTTACTTATTAGTAGGTATTCTGTGTTACTTATTGGTGACAAAGTAAATAAATAAATAAATAATTCAGGACATATTACACACCGCCATCTAGCCCCATACTAAGCTTACGCTGGTATCATGGGTACTAGGTAATGTATATATAATACATGTATATGCACTATCTTTCATAAATACATACTTATTATACATACATAGAAACGACCAGACTCAAGTAAAGTATAGTAGATGTTTACTGAAAATAATGGATTATGAGTAGACTAGACAGTGACCGACTAACTTATAAATAAATAATGAATTAGCCAATGATTTAACTTCACCTTAGCTGATTGTAGCTTTTGTTATCAAATATAAACAAGTACTCATTTTGATTTGACAGTTTTGACATTGAGTTTTTTTCTACCGGAACTACAAAAAAGTTTTCGTATAATTAGCTATTTTAATTTACATTTTGGATTTTTTCTTATTTCTCTTGAACAGTCTGATAATTTAAATATCAATCTACTAAATGATTGCTTCTTTGTTTTTTAATTAACAGGCTCAATTACTCAGGCTCAGCGACCCTGTGGCTCACGCTTGGCAATTCCCCGTCACGTGTCCTGTAACTAGGAGCAACTAGGTAAGTAATGTAACATCATGTTACTTGTGTCATATGAAACGTGATCTTAATTCTAACTAGCTGTGTGAGATACCTACAGATGACATGCTAGTTCTAGTAGCTTCAACTTTGTTTGTCCCGGTACTCCCGCTGCATAGAACAATATATCATATTTATTTATTGATTATCGTTGATATGAAGACTAATATGGCTTACTAATAATAAAAGAAACGAGTGTAACAAAGAATCTGTTTAAGTGATTACTCAAGTTGTTAAAACTGGACCCAGGTACAAACAAGTTAACAAACAAACAGTAGGTACATATTTCCAATTATTACGGCATTACTATACAAATAAATCAGGCAATACAATCGAGAACCTCTTCATAAGTCATCATTATAGACCTCATAATTATTATTAGTTAGATAAAAATAAACAAATCTACACATTCAATAAGCCCCTATGCTAGTTAAATCGCCTCGCACACCGAGCAATCACGCTAGTACTTCTACAGTCTTGCAGTCGTACATCAAGCTCTATATTTAGGTCCATCCGTCGCTTATTACTTATTCCTGAATCTGAGTTACGAATCATCCGTCCACTCACGTCATTTCCAAGGGCAGCGGTGACATAAGTACGTACTTGTTTTATTTACACGTTTAGTATAGTTCGACCGTATTAGAGGAAGAATTTTGAGCGCAACAGTTGTACATCTGTATTCTGTGGCAACATGGCAACGGTACCATTGCATAATAACTAGTTAGTTATAAGAGCAACAGAAAATATGGATGTAAACTATTCCCATATAATCTTTAGAGCTGTTTTTAGGATACATACAGTTCTAAATCTACAAATGAAGGAGTTAATTGTTGGTTAGTTAATGAAACAATTGCAGACACTAAACATACGATACAATTTAGAACTACTCCTCTTTTGAAATAGATTGAAAAGAAAATGAATCGATTTCTTTCTTTCAGAAGGAAAACAAAAGAGTAAAACTAGTATCATGTTTAAATAAAATCGCCTTAGCAACCCATATTACATCAGAGGGCCAGTATAGCTGTAGGTATAGCGGTCTAGGTGGATTCAATTATATGGTACTGTCAGTTTTCATTTAGCCGACGTGACGAAAGATGACAGCGGAACGTGTCAGGGTCGCGACAATTATAATTAACCCAGGGATATATGTATTGTAAAGTAACTTCATCCAACAGTTTGAGTTTGAGCTGTGTAAGATCACAGAATACAGAATGTAAGGTTTTTCAAACCGCCTAAGGGTCTTCGATACAACTATTACACAACATTGTTTATTGTTTTAAGTAATTTGGAGTATAAAGGCCCAAGGTGTTAATAAGGAACTTACATGAACATTGCAGCGAACGATGTAGCACGTCTATGTCTAAAAGAAACCGATTAATTCTTGACTTGAAGACTGATAAATTTAGTTCAATCAAGGGGATCACAGATTCTAGCAAGGAGTTCCACAATAATATAAGTTTTTTTTTTTTTAATTATCATAGTTCACATACTAAGCGTAGAAGCGCTGCACGCTGGTGGCCCTGTTCCACCAACATTAGGCTGAGTTGGGGCTGTATTGGAGCATCACAATCTTTATTTTTTTTTTGTATTGTGTGTGTCTTAATAAGAATATTTCAATTTCTATATAAAAAAATAATTAGTTTCAGAGAACCCTGAATGATATTTCTCAGTAAAGAGGTCGGTAGAGGCTGGTGAAACAAAGTGCCTTTACCTTAAACCACTCGAGCGGACCTCGGACGCCCTTCATTTAAATTTGAGGTCGCTATTTACAGACGGAGGATCATTGGGAGGCTTGAGATGGACTGGGACCATCATCATCATCATCGATACTTACTTTTCGTATTAGAAACTTAAAGTTTGCAACTGGCAAGGCCAGAATATACGAGTAATGAACATATTATACTATTTTTGTGTGGTTTTGATGTGAGCAGTTTTTTGTACGTTTATATTATATGTGTAGTTGGGCTAAACTTATTTTAATGAATATCTGCATAAATCTATGTGATAAATGAAAATTTTATTACTTTTATTCCGTATTGACGCATGCAACAGCACTTTACTTTTCATAGTTTTAAATTGTTATTAAATTATTTGGCCAGCCAAAAATAACTAAAAGGTCAGCAATATTCTTAAATCATAGTGTGTGTCAAGCCTAATCAGAAGAGACTTCAAGTACTGTACTTGAGGTCACTAAGATATGTTAATGAAATCACAAGTTTCTGGACCCAGCCACTTGAAATATTAACTAGATTTAAACGATACTTAATAAGATGTTCAGTGCTCACTGTGTTAATTATTTTCCCTATTTCTGGAATTCTAGATTTTCCATTATTATTAGAAATATAGGATATACGACTGATCCATTAATAATTGGTACCAGTTTATCTAAAAAAATTATGATAAATTGTTTAGAATGTATTCCTTCAAAAACTAATCTAAATGGTTACTTACAATTATAATCTATATAATTAATCAATCTATTAATTAGTTAATTAATCTATATTATGTATGTGTCGTATAGTAGTAAATTAATTATTTACAATTACATATATACGTATGTATGTACTCAAATTAGACACAGTTAAAATACATCACCATTGAATATTATAGTAGACAGAAACGTGAATGAGTTAGCTGTTTTATTACCTGAAAACAAAAAAAGGCTTTATTAATACACAAGTATTTTATGACACACTATAAAAAGATAATTCAGTCAGGTTTAATAAAAACAGTAAATTAAATCTTCGCAATATTATGTAGTGCAAGTTTCCTGTGGCACATGTAGTAGACTTTATGAAATTCATTCGTTATTTCTACCCTACTTTGAGAACCCTTAAAAAGCTCATCAAATAGGATAATACCTCTCTTCCATTTATATATTTAACCAATTAAAACGTATTCCACAAACACAAGCCACAATCGTATTCATAACGAGGCCAGATTACCATTTCAAAACATTTCCTTAAAAAAATATTTTAAAAATGAGAGAAAAAGGCATATTCATACCATTAGCGAGTCCCGAGGACCTTAATATCGCAAACAGTGGTATAAGTGTGGTATTAAGTGGGATTCTGTGGTATTCACGGGTTATTAAAGGGTGTGTGTTAATCGGGAAGCAAATGTACTGTTAATTGTAAGCAGAACTCATAGTTAATCAGCCTTAAAACATGAGGAATCCACAAAATAGAAAGAAGCATAATTAAATAAGATTATTCGTATGTTAGCACGTTCATAGTTTCTATAGTTTAAAACTGATTGACTTTGTATTATGCTTCTGCTAAGACGAACTAACAAAACCTGCTTCTTAAATATGAGTGTCTACAAGCATACAAGTCATCAGATTCAGATTCAGATTCTTTTATTGTCAGTTATGTGATATTTCATTACAAGTGGTTTACAAAGTAATAAATAGTTCATAACGACGCGTCAAGTTGATTATACATTCAATAATTAATAATTTTATACATTAGTAATCATTTTAATAATAAGGCAGCTGTAAAGGGGCTTTGTCAAAAGTGGTACGTGATGAATCGGCAATTATCATACCTCGTCATAGAAAATTATTTACAATAAAAACAGTCCATACTAAAAATAAGAAGTATTTACGCATAATAGAATACAGGAAAGAAATACGGAGACAATTAATTACAAAAACAAAACATAAACTAGGTACTTATTCCTAACTTTCTACTATAACGTCAAAGTTGCCATAGTCATTTTTTAAGAATTCTGCTATGGTGTATAGCGTTTTGGATAATAGAAGCTGTTTAACTTTTCCTGCGAACTTCACATCATTATCAATCTCTTGAATGCATTTTGGCAGTTTATTAAACAATTTTTGAACCATTAGCTCAGGGAGTTTTTCGGTTTTCGCTAGTCGGTGGGGAATATTTTCTAATAGTGGTCTTTGTTTACAGTTTCTTTCCCTGTGATGAGATTTTTTCTCGTATTAATTAAATATGGATCGGGTGAACTTCAAAATTTCATAAATATAAACGGACACCGATGTTAAAATGGACAAATTTTTAAAGTGCTCTCATCTATCCTTTACTGTAGTACTATGTTTATGTAGCCTAACATTATTATAATTTGATTTACAGCCAAACTACAGGAGTATTTTTCAGCCTGCTGACCAAACAATTATTCCCGTTATTAAACCCGCCTAAATACGTGGACAAACAGACTGTGGAGTAATCCTCCTTTTCTATATTTAGACCGAATGAGCTGCCCTAAATAATTGTTACTTACTTACCATAAACGGGACCTTCATCTATGGTCGATTCCCATGGAAATGGTACAGAATATTCATTTCTATTTGTACGTTGTTTTGGTTTGCCAACTTACTTATAAATTGATTATGTAAGCGCAAACATTTCTCTGAGACTATTGTTATTCTCGGGACGAAATCTTTCTGTGAAAGAATATGTAAGTATTTATTTATGCTTGTTTCGGCTGAATCGGTTTGGATGTAATTTGATGACGTGGAGTTTGGACGTTTAGACTAATAGCTCTGATCAAAGCTGAAAAAATTTTGTAAAATATTCTTTCCCTTGTTTCATAGAACAAGCAACACGCTTACCAAACATGTGTCCGTTTCCATAGATCAGCATCTAATCCGACAACACGCGTGTAAGTTTGTATGTCAACAAAACTCACTCATAAAACGTAGGTAGGATTATCATCTCTATGTTTTAGACTTAGAGATGATAATGCTTGTAACATAGTATTATTCGGTAGACGATTAATGTCAGCACTTCTTGTCTACCAGATTTCTTTCCTGGTGAGTTGTTTTTAGTTCATTTTTCATCCGCGTATTCTTGTGTGACCTATACGTTTGGTATGCATCTATATATGTACCGGTTGCCAAGTCATGATCGTGATGTGGTGTTTTTTTATCGAGATAACATGTATTGTTTTGTGCTTTACAGGAAAATGGTCAAGTATCACTATAATAGTATTATTTATTCCATGCTATCAATGAATGCTCTATGATTGATGATAAAATATTATTATGCACACGTATTCTTATAGTGAAAAGACTAAAGCCTACTCTAAAAGGTATTTGTTAATATAGTGACTTTGTATGAGAGTGGTAAATTCAGATATTTATGGATGGATAGTTTTCTAAACGCCCTACAGGCATCTGATGGCTTACAGTAACTCCACCCAGTAGTAATATACAAGATAGTATCCCAATATAATTTTTGGTCATCCCATAACTGAGCGCGCCTACAATTGCGTTGCATTGCTGATATTGTTGTTACAGAGACAAAAATAAATTTTAGTTAGACGATCATATATTTAAGTTAAACACTAATAGGTTTAAGTTATTTGAAGACAGATGGCATCTAGTTCGCACAAGTGTTGTAACCGCACTACAATGTATCTAAGTTAGACTGTTTCGGAACTTGAGAACTCTTGCCTGAGCTAAGTAGTAACTAAGTAAGTAGATTATGCATAATGATTGCAAGTAATCCCCAGCTATGTACCTACGTGTTACGACTTACGGAGCGTTGATCTTTGTACATGTGTGTTTTAAATGAAAACTACTATTATTTGAGTTTTCATAACATATTTTATTTTAAAATTCGT
This sequence comes from Macaria liturata, assembly GCA_964023185.1. Lineage (NCBI taxonomy): Eukaryota > Metazoa > Arthropoda > Insecta > Lepidoptera > Geometridae > Macaria > Macaria liturata. Next base: position 1,212,513 of record OZ026815.1, on the reverse strand, counting down.
TTCCTTAGTGATTATTTTTGGTAAAGTCTTGGTTTTGTTCTTACTCGAAATTCATCACACTAATTACATAACGTCTAAATATCATCAGCCAAAATGCACGCTTATATTTCGTTTTCCTCATTTGGTAAAACTGACCAATAATAACAAGCACAATCTCAAACAAAGTTAATGATAAACTCAGAGATCAGATTTCATAACGCAAACTGCGAGAGAATATAAAATATCTCGTGGTTGAGTCTCAACATCGCTGTAGTAAGTAGGTAGAGGGCGCGGTCTCCGCTCTATTATACAGAATATTCAATTTGAGATACAAAGCCACGTTTCCAGGCTATTGCTCAGAATCGAGATTTACATAATTAAGGGTCGGCCTTAGTCCCGCCCGGAGGGACACTGATTCTCTTTTTGCTGAAACCGTTTACGGGAAAAACAGTTTATGTAGGAAAATTCATAAGTGAATTTATAGCCGGCCCTGAACCTCCCGAGCGGCCGCGTATACACTCACATGTCAGACGCGCGGCTAGCGGTACTAGCGGGGCCTGCAGGACTTGTCTATGCCGGTTGCATCGCCAATATCATTAAAAGCTTATAAACAGATCCAGTTAGCGCGCACGGCACATCGCCTCGCGTGCTCCACACGTACCGTTTACAAACAGATTTCACGTGCGCCGCTGCCATAAAGAAGTGGCACAATCAATTACAATACGCCTCTGTGCGTTGTGAAACCCACAGTTTAATTAGCAGATAGAGACGCTTGCATAACGTGCCCCTCCCCTCACGCACACATCAAACATTCGCAATTGGTGAGGCCATAAAAAGAACGTTGACTCGAGTGTAAACGATTAATTGTATATGCGAGCTGTTTGTTTTCTGAAGAATTTTCGTAGTCGGTTAGTTCTCGTTTCGGGCTCGGATCGGGCCGTAACAATGTAGCGTAAACCGTATTTGTAGGTCGGAACATCGCGCCGACGTGAGAGCGTATCTAAGCCCGACGCACACCGGGGTCGACGAACCGACTTTTTGCGTATTGAGGTTGCAGCGATTTGCACAAATACGCGTGCATCGGATGCGTAGCGTTATCGAAGTGGGCGCGTGAATTAACGGGTCAGCCGGGCCAAAGTAAACAATTACGATAGCATTTAAAGCATTGTGTTGTCGCCCGGTCAATGACCCCGCGCCTATTACCAAATCGCGCATCGCACGGCGCTGGCTGCACGCGCCACGGTGAATCACCTCGCTCGCCCAGACGGTAGCCTATATCGCACCGAACAGGTCCTCCATCTACAATTATCGCCTTATCTGCATCTGTTATACGGTTACGAGACTACACGTGTGAGCTCCACTTCCGAGTGGTCCAATAAAACGGTGACACCGCGCCGGTCACACTGTCTCGAGCAGCGCTATACCCGACATGCATGTGAAAAAAACCTCGTGTTTTCATTTATTACGCCGTCCGTTTCATATTTCACGTCATCTCGCGTTCTAAAATCTCGGAGGAAAATATCTTTCCATTTTCCCGAGGCTAAACAACGACGGTGATCCGAGAAGGGAAAACGGGGGTCGTTACATTTTCAGCGAGCGAAACGGCTGCGGAAACTCGTCAATATATCAGAATTGTCGGACGCAGGAGGAGGGAAAGTGCGGGAGCGATGTGCTCGCCCGATAGTTCCTGAGCGACGATAATACGCGCGCCGACCGACAATGTGCGCCGACCGACAATGTGCGCCGACCTACCGCGGCCGAGAATTGCCACCACGGCGAATTTGTAAGGCTGCGATATCTGGCCATCGCGGGTGAATCGGGAGCCTGCCCGCCTCTGTACCGATGCGATCAAAGTCAGGAATTGGAAAAACGAACAAGCAGAAAGGGCGCTCGAACTCGTCGCGCCGTCGACGCAATATCCATAACTAAAATCCGACACACACCGCAAACAGTAAAGCCAATAGCCCGCAAATGCAAGACCACAAATCGCGTTACTTTATAGTTGGAGAAAACCACAGATTCATTACTCAACTACCCTTTGAAATGCCACAGCGGCCGCAGATATCAAAAGGTCATGTAATAGCATCGTGATGCAAACCTGGTCCCTAGGCTGTGATGAAACTTGAGCAGCGCAGAGATCTCTCTCCGCGACACAAGCAGGGCCCGCAAATTGCCGGCTGGGGTCAGGCGGGTCGCAGGTTTGATGCTCGCACAATGCGCCACACTGTCACACCGACCATTGTACGCCAACTAGGATTCGCTCGAGCCTTTCACCTTATCGTTTGTCCATCACGAGTCGTTCCCACCACTCTGCGTCGCCACGAGACACGAGGCCCGACAGTGATTGACCACTTCTTACATTTAAATAACGTATGGATGTATTCGAACCTGCTTTAAATTTCAAGTAGACCGTATATTCGACGCCGAGCATAAATCCATTGGAAAATATGAAAGTATTCAAGTCAAATCAGCAGAAGTTTGAACCCGTCTGCAAACAAAGCGGCCAGAGAGGCCTACGCACGTTACGGAATACGTAATGATCCTAGAGGCAGCGACGCTCCACCTTGTAGATCGACAGATATAAACTTAACTAGGGCGGACAGAGCGATCTTATCTCATGCAACCCTTCCTTGTAATAGATCTTTAAACGCTATGAATGTTAATGCCGTTTAAGTTATGAAGCTAACAGAACGGAGACAATTCAAGAGAGATGTACTCGAGAATTGCGAATAAAGTAAACTACCTATGTACTTATATTTAAACTTTCGTGAGACATTTTATCAATATATTTACTAAACGGTTTTCACTCACGTGTAAATCGCGTAAGTTGTTACACGTGAGTGAAAACCGTTTAGTTAATATATGTACTTATACATATATATATATATATATATACGTATATATATACGTCCTTTGTTAAAACTTATCAGATTTTTTTACCTACCACCTGTTTCTACACTAAAAAATCTTGCTTAGGATCGATATGGTAAAATAATTCCATTTAATTGATACAATAATTTTTTTTACAAAATCCAGTATCAAAATTCGTTTGCCCCAAGGTTAATATTGAAGCACTACAGTAGACTGACTGAAAGCCTGTCAACCAAAGGAGGTTTCACGCAGCCAACCTTATCCAGCAATTCGTATGGTACTGGAGTAGGCGAGGAGGTTCAGAGCCACAATATGCGGCCAGTAGCTTCTCTTCATGAATAGAAATAGCTCACTTTAACAATAACTTTGTAGCGACAACTCAGCTCCCCCGTAATAGCACAGTAATACACAAGTCGGCGGAAGTCCCTTTCCCTTATCCACTGTCGGTTTATTAGTGCTATCCGTATACATGAATACGTAGGGCCCTGTGTATAGGGATTGCAATCTCGTCGACTTCTTACTGTTTTTATTTTCGGGTAGCTACGGAGGCAAAGATAAACTCATCTCTGTATACGTGAAGAAGATATTACAGATTACTTGGAAAGCTACGGAACAGATAATAATTTCAATGTAAAGTCTACTAAGCTTTCTCGAAGAGCTTATTAAGTAAGTCAGGTATAAACAGTATTTTTAACATGACAGTCACATATTCGACCATCATGTCACCTGGAGCATCTGTGATGAAAGAGATGACGAATGATTGTACTGTACTGGAATGGAACTAACACTCAGCAGCAGTGATAGTTTGACAACGTGATTAGACACCTCAAAAACAATCACACACAAAATTTCACTTCCAAAAGCGATGATAGAGGATTTTACAGTACGCGACCACCTAATAGCATTCAAACAGCAGACTCATTTATAAAGCTATACAAACACAGACAGACACTCCGCCAAATGAGGTCGAAAATATCATAGTTTCGATATTTCCACGACATTTGAAGGTCCGCCATTAATGAAACGTTAATAATTAAAAGCCATTTATCATAAAAACAGGCAACGACTTAGAAAATACAGTGACAAACTTTCGCCTACAATTTCGAGTTTTATGATTAAGTGCTTCGCAACTTTGTGGAACAATTGCCTAATTTACTTCGGTAATGATAATGTCTGTGTCTTCTTTTTCGTCGTGAAACTGTAGTGTTCAATTTCAGACTGTCTGAAACTAATGAATTTCCATAAGACCCACAATTGTGTATCAAAAAGCAGAAGATACTACAATACCCAAATCATAGTGTTTATTACATTCGAATGAATCTAGTACGTCAACTGTTATGTATCCAAAGAATTTAATTAAATGTGATTCTGTGAATAATAATTACGAACTAATCAGTAAAGCTGTAAATCAAACGTTGTTTTCACTATCTTTGTCTTTCTTGTACATCGTTACTCAAGTGGGTACCTTTGTACATACAAGTAGGTAAGATTCGAAAGATATAAACTAACTGAAAAATAACTCGAGTAAATTGTGTGGACAGAGAGAGTCTCAATTCGGTTTTTTTACAAAAATGGTTCTGTTTTCGTAGACCGTCCTCTCGCTCGGAATTGGAAAATTTATATTGCACAGTTTATTGCTGGAGCCAATATCTTCATTATTGGTATCATTTAACCCTTTTCTTTATGTTTATGGATACAAGAGATAGTAAAACTCTAGAAGATTTTACTAGCGATGTTTGACAGTAAAATCGTTGAATAGAAAATTCTTATGTAGTTTTCTCACTTTCCTTTCGATTCTACAGCGATATTGTGTCATTTTCAGATATAAATAGATTTATAGGAATGTACTGTGTACATCAAAAGAAAAGAAAACTAAAGATAGTTTTTAAAGGAACCATAGAAATATCGCAAAATAAAATTCGTCTTTAAATACATATGTTAGCCCTGTACAGCATGTAAACACAGCCTATCTCTCAATCACTATACAGAAAGTTTTGACCTTACTCCAGAACAGGCAATCTGTTTTCACCGAGTTCTGTACAATTCAGCGAGTGATTCACCGCGATAAGCTATCATATGTTCTAGGATCTCTATACTGTACGTGCTTCTACTGAAACTCATTTAAAACCTTGCTGCTTCTACAACTGTAACCGTTGGATTCTGCATCCTTTGGTTTTTTCATTTTCTGGCTTAATGCGCAAGTCGTGCGATGCCAGAAAATGTAAAAAGTCAAACAATCCTAATGTCAGTTAGCTGTCATTGTCACCTTCTGGCCCAAGTCGATTCGGCATGGTCATTGCAACCACCAGCCGGCGGGGCTTCCAGTTCTTTCTTGGCTAATAAGATTCGCTGGAGACCAGTCGCTTGCCCTTCCTTACTCGTTTGACTCGCCGGGGAGACTGAACCCCAAGTGCTAATCGTAAAATTTACATATAGAAGTGCGCGATCTTTGAAACCCTCTGCCGGTAAGTCTACCATCCGTAGGCTTCTATCTTTCACCTTTGTTCATCAGTGCACACCGTGATCAGTTGTTCTCCTTGCTCACAGGGTCTTTGTGTCGACGGTACCTTGTTCCAGCTGGCTGCTGAAAGCCTCTAATCTGCATAGTCACATATTTTTATAACTACCTACGGAACTTCTGTAAAACCCCTTCTCGGGTAAGTAGCTTGTACCATAAATCTTCAATTAATCTATATTTCACCTGGAAAACTGTGATCAGTGATCTATTCCTTGCTCACAGGGTTTTTTTATACTACCTCTGAAACTCAAGCGAGGGTGCCTCCACCTTCGCCACACTACACTACACCCGACGGTCTGCTGGTCAGCCCCGCAGCCTGAGGGTTGCCTAAACAACCCCCTGCGCCGCTGCAGCAGCACCTGGCTCCGGGCCATCTGTATCTCAGGGTAACAGTGGGTAGGCCGAGCCTACCCACATTCAAAATTTTAATGTATTGTCCCTTAACAAATTAATTGATATATGGTTGCAAAACTAGTATGTAGGCTCGAAATCCACCTTGAATAACATCTACTGCTGATCTAGCTGGCATTCTGTAACTAAGGCGCCCATTTATTGTTCTACCACCTAAATTCTGTAAGTCTATTTAGCCCTTCAGGCACTGCGCTGATTCTATTATATATTAACTAACTTCTACAAGTATCATTAATAAATAACCTTATCATTCTCAGTCGCTTCTTTCATTTACTATCTACCTAGTTAAAATAAGTAGGTTTAGCTTTTAAAAAGGTTACACTGGCGATTCCACTTGGTGAAAGCTAGTTTTGCAGCCATATTAAAACCTATGTACTAATATACTAACCCAATAAGAATACCTAATTGAAAAGAAATTTGTGTTGTTTCAATATCCTTTAGTTGTAAGATCTGACATGTGAATTCATACTGTATTTCATTGTATGTTATTATAGTGTACATTCTGTAAGTAAACATTATTAAGTTAACATTCATCATAAAATCATTGTATTTCATATAATATCAGTTTAATATTAAGATAAATGATAAACCTTGTTAGTAAATTCTCATAATTATTATAGTGAACATTCTGTACATAAGTAAACATTATTAAGTTAAAATTTATCATAAAATCATTGTATTTCATATCATATCAGCGCATAAAGATGAATGCTAAACCTTGTTAGTAATTTTCATAGTGTGTTGGTAGCAAACTTAACTTCATTTGTAAAAGATAAGCAACATAATTATTAGTGTTTTACTATTTATTGAGTGAAATTTTTTATAACTAAGGCTCATTATTGGCAATCATAACATTGTAAACAGTTTTGCAACCAGTACTAGACCAAAATTAAACTATTTATATAACCCTGAAATACAAACTTAATAGTACACAATTAAACAACTTTTAGATCAAAGATAGACTACAAAACACAAATTCTATATGAACTAGAACCTGCAACTACGCAGTATAGTGATATATATACTCTTAGCTTAAATTTAGGAACACTTTTACATAATTTGATATCTAATATCACATTGTACTGTAGATTGCAGTACTTATTACATAAACACTCAAGTCTACTTGCACAATTCTTGTCACACCGTTGATAGCTGGGTGCTTGTTTCATATCAAAGGTATTATTGGTATAGGTATATTAGCATATTTCACTTGATCCAGTCTACTTGAGGTTTTCTTAAAATGGCAGAGACACAGGAGGCTCCTAAAACTAACTCTGATTCTACTGACAATAGGCATAGACTTAGTAGAATAACTTGTGTTCTTCCATCGAATATTCACTCACTAAATCTAAAGTTTAAGAGTGACAATTGTGTTCTTTTCTTCTTATAACGTCTTATTGATTTGGTGTCTTCTTGCTCACTCACATACAAAAAAGATTTTACTTCAGCGGCTGAGTTACTTGATGGCCCAGCACTTATCTGGTTTAGAGGCATTCGAAACTCTGTAGCCTCTTGGGAACAGTTAAAGGGACGTATCTTCCTCTTCCCCTCTAACTCTTAGTGACATTTAGTCACTCACTTCTTGAGGCCTACCTATTGGAAGCATTTTTATTAGGTACCCAAACAAGTCACTGCACTTGCCCAGTAACTTGGATAACGGCTATAGATTGTAGTTATTTTAGGTCGAACTTTCACCCTTCCACGTCGGCGCTAAACTTGTTTCACACAACCTACAGTTGTGGCTAGAAACATCTAGTAGCAATTTCTACCATTGCTACTTTTCGCTAAACTTGTTTCTCACAACCTACAGTTGTGGCTAGAAACATCTAGTAGCAATTTCTACCATTGCTACTTTTCGCTAAACTTGTTTCACACAACCTACAGTTGTGGCTAGAAACATCCAGTAGCAATTTCTACCATTGCCGCTTTTCGCTAAACTTGTTTCACACAACCTACAGTTGTGGCTAGAAACATCCAGTAGCAATTTCTACCATTGCTGCTTTTCGCTAAACTTGTTTCTCACAACCTACAGTTGTGGCTAGAAACATCTAGTAGCAATTTCTACCATTGCTACTTTTCGATAAACTTGTTTCACACAACCTACAGTTGTGGCTAGAAACATCCAGTAGCAATTTCTACCATTGCTACTTTTCGCTAAACTTGTTTCACACAACCTACAGTTGTGGCTAGAAACATCTAGTAGCAATTTCTACCACTGCTACTTTTCGCTGAGCAACACTAATGTTGTTACTTTAGCGTTTCTATAACGCTCAGAGGTCTATCTAGTTATTGCCGTGGGTAATAAATTAGGTAGATACGTTGGACGCGCCCACGAGCTGCTCGAGCTATTGTGGTTTTGTTCCCTTTTTTCCACTTCCTCAAAAAACCACAGTATCCAATTACCTCCTCTTCCTTCCACATAATCCACACATCCTAACCCAACTTAATAATTCCCCAACTTCTTATTTATTGCTATCATATATATACTATATCAATTCACTATTTTCATTGTTTCTTATCCTTCATTGCAAACATAACTTAGAGTCACTATAATTTTTGTAGCTGAGTAACTTCTTGTTTTTCCTCACTTCGGATCTTACCGAACCATTGGTTGCGCTATTGGCGTTATACCAGTTTTTTCTTTTCTGTATATTCAGCACTTAATTTTTTTTTTATTTTAACTTTCTATATTTCAAACTTCAATGTAGTTGCTTACATCACTAATTAATAACTTAAAGAAAATACAGATACGGAAGAGATATTATTTTACATTTGAATGTATAACCTATATATAATATCATACTTGAGTTTAGTATATTACATCATTGGCAGGGCCATTAACTATTAAAAGAGCAGTAACGTGAACTCTTTTTAAAAATAAATAAGCTAATAACACGCCTATAAATTCAGAGCAGCTCGCGGACTCTAGGAAAAATAAGCTCACTCGCAGACTAAAAAGTGCAGTTTTGTGGACACTATAAATAAGCTAAAACACAACCTTAAAAAAGTGCAGTTTTGTGAACACTATAAATAAGCTATAAACACAATCTTTTAAGGCCCATTGCTACACATAAAGTGGTAATGGAGAACATATTTCGGGGATTAGTATATTAGTTTATCTTATAACATGTTGGAAGGGAGGAACTCAGAAATTTACATAGTACACTTGGTTTATCCAGTGGTTAACTGTAAAAATATGGTGGGTCTCTGTCTCTCTCAATAATGAATTATATGAAGATAGTTATCATTATGTATAAGTATTGTTACATGGGATTATATGGGAAACAACAATTAATAAACATTTGCACATATCTTTTTAAATATGTAGTATATGATAATAGTATTTGTATTGATTTGTCATCTATTCAGATGTCTATTTTTCGATTAGGTATGGTACCTATGGTATTTTGTTAAAGTCGTCTCTTCCAAGTCTTGTAAACACACCTTGTCAAACAGAGAATGGTTTGTAGTCTGTTGTTATTTTTGTTTTTCTGCTGTTTTGTTTTCATGACCTGGTTTTCTCTGTAATATGCGGCTGGGGCAGCCGTGAATTCCCTAACGTGAATTCTTCCCTGGTTCGCGGGATACTGTAACCGTTGGATTCTGCATCCTTTGGTTTTTTCATTTTCTGGCTTAATGCGCAAGTCGTGCGATGCCAGAAAATGTAAAAAGTCAAACAATCCTAATGTCAGTTAGCTGTCATTGTCACCTTCTGGCCCAAGTCGATTCGGCATGGTCATTGCAACCACCAGCCGGCGGGGCTTCCAGTTCTTTCTTGGCTAATAAGATTCGCTGGAGACCAGTCGCTTGCCCTTCCTTACTCGTTTGACTCGCCGGGGAGACTGAACCCCAAGTGCTAATCGTAAAATTTACATATAGAAGTGCGCGATCTTTGAAACCCTCTGCCGGTAAGTCTACCATCCGTAGGCTTCTATCTTTCACCTTTGTTCATCAGTGCACACCGTGATCAGTTGTTCTCCTTGCTCACAGGGTCTTTGTGTCGACGGTACCTTGTTCCAGCTGGCTGCTGAAAGCCTCTAATCTGCATAGTCACATATTTTTATAACTACCTACGGAACTTCTGTAAAACCCCTTCTCGGGTAAGTAGCTTGTACCATAAATCTTCAATTAATCTATATTTCACCTGGAAAACTGTGATCAGTGATCTATTCCTTGCTCACAGGGTTTTTTTATACTACCTCTGAAACTCAAGCGAGGGTGCCTCCACCTTCGCCACACTACACTACACCCGACGGTCTGCTGGTCAGCCCCGCAGCCTGAGGGTTGCCTAAACAACCCCCTGCGCCGCTGCAGCAGCACCTGGCTCCGGGCCATCTGTATCTCAGGGTAACAGTGGGTAGGCCGAGCCTACCCACATTCAAAATTTTAATGTATTGTCCCTTAACAAATTAATTGATATATGGTTGCAAAACTAGTATGTAGGCTCGAAATCCACCTTGAATAACATCTACTGCTGATCTAGCTGGCATTCTGTAACTAAGGCGCCCATTTATTGTTCTACCACCTAAATTCTGTAAGTCTATTTAGCCCTTCAGGCACTGCGCTGATTCTATTATATATTAACTAACTTCTACAAGTATCATTAATAAATAACCTTATCATTCTCAGTCGCTTCTTTCATTTACTATCTACCTAGTTAAAATAAGTAGGTTTAGCTTTTAAAAAGGTTACACAATCTACATGATATGTTTTGTCATGGACTACCTCCGGCGGAATACGCATATATTATAGGTACTGATCCGCAGGTAGATATTTGTTCATGATCTAATATATTATATGCTATTATTATACTTACATTATACTTTGAATTCGGTTCATAATGTTTTGTAAGTGGTTTTTAATAATTTTATCTTTATAAATTTATATAGTATCTAATCTAATTTGAATACTAATCTATAAGCGTGCTACGAGTAGATTCATCAAAATCAATAGAAAAACTCCAACGGCGGTAACCTACCTACTTCTTCGTTATTAGTTACTCGCGCCCTGTGAAAAACAAACAAATTAATACTAAATCCAGGCAAGTAAAGCAGTAATCTGAGTAAATGAGCTAGATTAGACGCGGCGATAGATCAAGTCACGTTTTTATAAGCGAGCCTCAGCTGGGGTAGTCGCTGCCTGAACCTGCCTGATGGCGCGATTACACCTCGCTGCTAAAACAAATGAAACTTATTTGTACTTGTACATACCTAACATAAATAACATATTATTATATTGGCTAATAGCCGTTGGCTTAGTCTATGGATATCTAACGACGTGTATCTAAACTCTACTAAATAAACTGTACAGCAATATCAACATTTTTCAAAAGCACTTCCTGGAAAAGAAACGTTCCAACGATTCGATTCAATAGTGGCATCTAACGGAGATCCAAATAAAGGATGGGCCGCGACCGCGACGCGTAGCCTGGAGCGGACAGCCGGCCGCTTGTCGCAAAAACAAGAGCAATCGAATCTCATTAATGCAGGGAGCACTTAATTAAATCAAAGTTGCCATAAGCGCACTGCTCTACCCCTTATTTTGATTGCTTTCATGTAAATTCATTGTCTGTATTCGCATTCGGCTCTAAATGAATTCCGTGTCCGCGGCACCCGACCGCGGCGGCCCGCCATCGGAAACTTTGTAAATTATTATTACAACGAACAAAACAATCTACGAATTCGAACTACATAACGGGAGTGCTCAAATTGAATTGTAAAAGTTCAGTAGCGGACGAAACCCTCCGTATTTATGATACGAACGCGATCGGAGCAACTTGTGACTAATTGATTCCAAAAGTCATTACCATACCTATAATGACCTATAATGACATACCTATAAGCCATACCTATCAAAAAAGCAAAAATAAACAAACAATCTAAAAGAAATCATCTAACAAAAGGTATAAAAATATCTTGTAAACATAAAAGACAATTACATATTCTAGTATTACATACAAAAAATAAAGTACTTAAACAGCATTACACAACTTACAAAAAACAACTAAAAAAATGTGTTAAAATATCAAACAGACTTTACTACGCAAAAACAATGAGAGAAGCCCAAAACAAAGTTAAAACTATGTGGAATATAATAAGAGAAAAAACGAATAAGCCCAAGAAGGAAAAACATTCCAATATAACTCTAAAAATAAACAACATAAACACTAATGAGCCAATCATAGTCGCAAATACGTTCAATGACTACTTTTCGTCAGTAGGCCAAACAGATCACCAATCAAATAAAGCTACTCAAACTACTTACAATGAATCTGTGACAATAAATTATAATATTTCCAGTAACTCAATGTTTCTATCTGCAGTATCTGAAAAAGAAGTTTGTAATATAATTAAAAGGCTAAATAATAAGCATACCTGTGGAGTTGATGACATTCCACCATCACTAATCAAGCTGTGCTTGGAAGAACTAACCCCCCCACTGACTAGATTAATAAACATGTCGATAGACCAAGAATGCTTTCCTGATCGCTTAAAAATTGCAAAAGTAAGACCCATATTAAAAAAAGGCGGGAAAAAGCTTGAAGTAAGCAATTATCGCCCAATAGCTTTATTACCGGCAATATCCAAAATATTTGAGAGAGTCATTTCAAATAGGATTTACAATTTTCTTGAAAAATACAAACTCCTCGACGAAAATCAGTATGGCTTTCGGAAAAACTCATCGACAACGCTTGCCATGTTCAAATATACACAAGACATTCTAGAGACTATAAAAAATAAACATATTGCCATCAGTATACTCCTAGATATGACAAAAGCCTACGATAAAGTCTCACATAAAATACTTGTTAAGGACCTGTCAGATATTGGTATAAGAGGCAAACCATTAAACTGGCTCAGATCATACTTACAAAACAGGATTCAGTTAGTCCAAATAGAACACCAATGCCCAGACACTGGACAAATTAAAACAATTCAATCGGAGATGAAAACAACCAATCATTCAATCCCCCAAGGCAGCGTCCTAGGATGTGTGCTCTTCCTTATTTACATTAACAAGTTGCCCAAATTATTAGATACACATTGCACACTATTTGCAGATGACATCTCTCTCATATTCAAATGCTCTCCAAGTACCAACTCTCAAATACATGCTAATATTATAAAAACGTTATCAACTATAAAATCATGGCTATCATATCGAAACTTAGAAATAAACACACAAAAAAGTAAACTAATCCAATACTTACCACACCAAAGGAAAACTATCGACCTAAAAAAATTATCAACGACTCTAGAAATGGAAGAAATAAAGAAATGTCGATTCCTCGGTGTCAATATGGATACAAACATGAACTGGAAAGAACACATAGCAATACTAAAAACTAAAATGTCTCAATTCACTTATGCCCTCTCCATACTAAAAATCAATACAAATATCGAAACAGCATTAACAGCATATTACGCCTATGCTTTTGCCTGGCTACGCTACGGCGTAATATTGTGGGGAAACAGCACCGACGTCCAACAGATATTCATTATGCAAAAAAAAATGTATCCGAATAATAGCAAACATTAATATCAGCACCAGCTGCAGATCACACTTCAAAGAAAGAAAAATCCTAACTTTGCCCTGTATTTACTTATATGAAAATGCTGTCTTCGTCAGGAAAAATCTCAATCTTTACACAATAGACCCAAATCCACGCAGAACATTTAAAATAGTACTTCCGGAACCAATACTGGAAATATACAAGAAAGGGCCATACTACATGTCTATACGAATATACAATAAACTGCCAAACTACATAAAAAAAGAACAAAATATTAAAACTTTTCAAACCAAACTAAAATTATATTTAATACAGAAATGCTACTACACAATAGAAGACTTTTTTAATGACGAAAATAAGGAATAGGATATAATTATGATCTCAATGTAAAATAGATTAATAATAAATAATATAAGAAAATATTGTATTACACATAGGTACTAGTTTAAGATTTTAAATTTTATATTAAGTTTTAGATTTTAAAATATTTAATTTTAGTTTTAGTTTTAATTTTAGCTACGCCCTAATTCCTCTCTTAAGGGGCCGTCCATTAATCACGTGATGTTTTTTTGGCATTTTTTAACCCCCCCCTTCCCCGTGGTGATACATGGTGATGTTTATGATTAACCCCCCCTCCCCCCATATATCATGTGTATTTTTAGACCTACAATGAATCTTAATTTTCTACTTTTATTCAAATTAAATATTACAATAATGCCTAGAGGTAAACAGAAAGGTTACAGGACCTGCAGATTGTTTTTGCTTTTCGCGCGTTAGTCGAAAAAATAAATACACGTGATATGTCACTACAACCCCCCCCCCTCCCCCCTTGTGATATTTCGTGACTTTTTTATGGACCCCTCCCCCCCTTTCGAGCCTCACGTGATTAATGGACGACCCCTAACAGGGTAAATGTAATAGGTACATTTGAGCTAATAAAGAAATTGAATTGAATTTGAATTACCGAAATCGGAGCAGCGCGAGGATGATAAAGCATACACGTGTGAGGTATTCGCGAGTAATGTAGCCGCGAGAATCCCGCGGTAATAAACAGGGCCTCGCCAGCGTCATAATGTTTTCATGGCTGACACGTATCGTGACGGATCGGGGCGTTGCTCGCCGCCGGCACCCTTTACCGCAGCCGAGGGAAGATATCTACCGTCACAAGTAATTAAGAAGCGAGCCACGCTTTGTCCCGCCGTCCCCGGGGAGCCGGGGCTTTCTGCGCCTCTCCCCGCTTACATAATTTCTCTTAACTGCATAATCGATAGCGACGTCACGACGTGTAGCTCTCGTCCCGTCTAGACGATGACGGCTCTGCATCGGATTGCGTTTGGAGTGGCCGCTCCCTGCTCCGTCGCGTGAGAGAGCATCTCGAGTGTTTTCGGTGTCTGCGCGCACAAACGACAGGCGAACCGTTCGCAATACCCCGATACGCGATATAAACACTGCACGAAACGAGCCTGTCCAAACTTCCATACTCAGAAGCATTTAATCGTCAATGAATGTGACAGTGTAACGGCACGCGGGAGGGTTGCGAGCCAAACGAAGCGCGTCTCTGTTAATGGGGTCAGCGAAATTGAGAAAAGTGAAACGGCGGACTGGACTGGACGGCATTTATTAGAAGAGCGGCGCCGGCCGGGCCGGGCACCGCCCGCCGGCCGGGCAGCCCAGGCCAGCAGGTAAACTCCCGCATTCATTACACCCGGGCTCGTGTCGAGTTCTCTGCCGCTCACTCCTCGAAATTAATCACGAAATTTGCGAAGCCGAGGCACGTGACGCGACCGTCTTCCGCGTCACCCTCGTTTAGCTCACTACGAGAAGCGACCGCGCGAAATTGAAGCGGACGTACGATTCGAGATGTACTCGTTCATAAGAACTATAAATAATTAATTAGCCGAGCGCCCTGCGGGACGCTCCGCGTACCCACATCAGCCTGTGACATTTTAATGGGCTTTTAAACGGGAGTCCACGTGAGCTTCGTCTCGCTATTGTACGCGGATAATTGGACGCGACGTGTAGTCGCAAGATGCACGATGATGGTAGAAAAGATTGGATAATCATTTCCGCTTCCAATATTCGCATGCATGTGTCGGGGCGAGGACAAAGGCTGCGCTGCCGGGCGGAGCGGTGAGGCTGGCGGCTCACGGCGCGAGCAATCACTGCGGTGCCGCCGGCCGGCACTGGATACGGAGTTGGAAATCAGTTTGCCACTATTGAATTATACGAGAGCTGCAGCCGGGACGTCATACGCCAAAGTTTAATCTCCCGGAGCGGCGGACGGGCTTATTATGCAAATAGTTGTGGAGGGAGCTCGGTCACCTCGAGTCACGTACGTAGGGCACGTCCCGCGCCCGCACGCGCCGCTGTTTACTCGATACCTCGCCGCCGATAAACTAAACGGAGGCCCGACGCCTCCTAATGAAGGCGTCCTGCAGACAAAATGAGACGTTGATGAAGATAAAATTATTCGACTATCAAAACGCGGGGTGAAACTTCGTCGACATCAATTTATTGCCTCCGAATGAAGTCCGACCCGAAACTCGCAAAGAAGGCACCGGAAACGAACGGAGCGATAGGAAATTCTAACTCTTTCTGTGACTGCGGGGCACGTCAACCCCGACGAGCGTTAATTAAGCGAAAATCGAAACGTCAAAGCTCGGCGCGGGCTTTATGCAAATTCGCTCGAATTGACTTTCGTTTCGACTGAGTTAGAATTTTTACCGACGATTGTTTGAACAAGGTAATTATGGCCGCGGAGATGGACGGGTGTCTTTGTGCGCCTCCGTCCGAATTTATCCATGAGGATACACTGAGCACCGGTACCGGCGCTGGCCCCTCCCGACCCGGCCGGTGCTTACATAACCTGTAATAAAGTCACGAATGCACACCGCACGCGCCCATAAAAACTTAGGTAATTACTATCGAAAATTAACACCAAATTCGAGCAACAATATAATCGGCGTAAGGGTAGCGCGGGTTTTGTTCACGTATCGTGAGAAGGGGCATTTAGCGCTTTAGTTATTTGAGGCGTATCGCGTGATATCATTAGAACATTATTGCTACCACAAATTTCTTTGTCACTTAACCGACGGTGGATTCGCACGATTTATTGAGCGTGACGGTATGCCGCGGATGGTTTGGGAAATTTTGTGGCTGTCCCGCATAGCCGGCCACTCCCGCTGTGTCTTGGAGAAATACGCCGTCGGTGCGGAGCCAGCGGCTTCGAGCGAGCGCACGCACCATTGCCTCCGACTTAAATAAGGATAAAGACATAATGTCACGTCGCGTGCCATGCGTGGAGCGCACGCAAGGGGCGGCACTCCGCACCACGCCCGACCCAGCTGCCAACGAGGCAGGCTCCAGGACAGGCGGCACTTCTAGGAAATAATAGCACCACGCGGCTGCAGCGTAACTAGAAGTATGGCAAGTTGTTTGAAGAGCGCTTTCACAAGTTTGCTGGCAAATTGGGGCTTGTGCCGATCGGCTCCGCTCGCGTCAAGTGCAGACGTGTCATCTGCCGGAATGTTTGCGAAGTTTGTGAGAGATACTGCGGCATTCTCCACATATTTGCTTCTACTAATTGATACATCACTTATTTAAATAAGTGATTATTGTCTAGTTAGAATAGCTCAATTGTAATCCTTATTGCCTTGCGGCAAAAAATAAACTTACATTCCGCTCTAAATAAGCAAGTGAATTATTAAAGAACGTAGACAGCCTTCGCCCGCCTTCATTGTGTCCGCATAATAGACTTACTGAAGCTTTCCATTTTCCGAGGAATCCTCTTAAACGTCAATTTATTAACATTGCAGTATCTTGAGTCGATTATTTGCGATGTTGCGATACACCCCTTGTTTTTGCTACTTATAATTTCCGGAGATGCCAATCCTAGTCTCGACGGGATCCGTTCTGGAGGAAAACGACTCATATTTTTCATATAAACGACAAAATATGTAAAATAGATGTGGCACGATATCGTTAGGTGGTTAGGACTCATATATGGAAATTATTCAAATCTGTATCTGTATATTTTGCCAAATATGAACGCGTGGTTTTGGATGAAAAAATATGTAAATTATGAATAGCAGTCGTGTCCGTTGAGAGTTTGTCTGAAAGTCATAACAACAGATCAATAAATAATTTAAGTAACATTATTTGCCAATATTGTACAATTTATAACTCATATAGTCGTGAAAAGAACACAAATTCAATAGGCATTGGCGAATGCCGACAGCAAATTATTGTTTGCCCTCAAATAACATTATAATGGTCGGTCAACGCACATTATTTGTCCATTACGGCGACAACACACCGCCACATTACGTTTGCCATTTGGGAATTAAAAAAGAAATAACCATGCAGATTTACTTAGGTAGGTAGTACCTACCTATCGACAGACGGCGAGCAATCATAAGGATATTAACAAGTTTTACGTTCACAGCGAAGGATGGAAGCGTAATTAAGATATTTTATGAGATTTATATGTTTTTGCAGCAGGCGACTGCAATTGACTCCTTGAAGTGGCGACAATTTATATGGCTCTAGAATTTTCAGCACTTCATTATGTACTTTTTGATTGCACATCTACATTATGTGTGTATGAAAGTAAATCAATATTCTGCATAGATTTCAATACTCCGCTACAAATTAATTAATTTACCTATGTGTTTTGTAAGTTGTTTAGGCATAGTTGTAATGCTACAAATTGAGCAAATAATAAACGAATTTGAAAGATTAGAGTGTTTGACTCGACACTGTAAAAAAAATGATGACAGAATAGCGAGGTAAAAAAAAACATGGAAAAGTTGTAAACCTACCGATGATGTTATTCGACATTTAATTTGATATTTAGAAGTAAATGGCGCCAATTTGATTAATTGAAAAAATAAAGCATGACTAACGATAACATTTGGAGTTGCGACCTCTATAGATTTAGCGGTCATTAGATTACACGAGGAAAATAAATTAAAATCTTTGAAACGGAACATGAATCAACAATGAAAGAGTCTTTTGTTGTCTTCCCTAGATTACATTCCGGAGGTAAGAAACGAAATAACACAATTGATATACAAGTTACTGGGAATCAGTATTTTAGGTCCACGCAGTAAAATAATAAGGTATGAACAAAATTAACAGGGATTAATTAGATGCAATCTGCAATGTCAAGTTTATAATGATCGGTTATTAAAATAGCCGGAATGGGTAACATAGTAACTGCATCTCATTCTCAAATTAACTATTATAAGCTGATCTCCATATCACGTGCTTATTTATGACTGTCATAACATCACCATTTAATATTTTAACTGTTTATCCTTCGGCGCTATGCTATAACTGTTTGTTTGAATGTATTTAAAGTGAATTTCCTGTAGTGACATAACATCAATATTATCCTTCTGGAAGCTGTTTCTGGGAAATATTGACGAATAACTTCTTAGCCCCCAGTCTACGGTTTGCCGAAGTAAGTACATAAAGCGTCTGAAATTTCAAAGAACCCAACACAAAGTACGAAATAGTTTTGTAGGACTTTTATTCAGAGACTTGGTGTCGTAGTCCTTCGCTAGTTGCGAAACAGGAAACAAATATACTAAACGGAAGGTCAAGAAATGAATGTCTGAAAAGTTAAGGGAACATCTGAGCTTGGAGGTCCTGAATGTGATAAAAAAACACTCTAGGGGCGATCTATGTGTGAGTTTATTCGAAATTCTCAAGAAATCTTTGAATCAAGCTCATAAAATACTGCAAGACATAAACAATTAATTACAAGGTTGCCATTATTTGCGCCTTCAAATTTTTTTGTGACGTGTAAATGAATTTGTGTGATGACTACTTACCAACTGATCCTGTTCTGATCCCGATATGCAATTCTTTAATCTATCAATCAAGCTATGTTTTCTCTTGTATCTCAATAGTACGAATAATAAATTAACAATAATCAACATAGAAACAGATATGAAACCGACTCAAATCCTTTACTACCTAATTAACCTTCCACTACGTATCTGGTGATCTAATTCCAACATAAATCCATTTCAAGTGAGTAATCAACCGAAAACTCACTTTACACATGGGTGCCTAGTGCCTAAGTAATTAATATGTAGGGCATGTATTGACAAGCTAGTAATTCGACGTCAAAACTTATGTTTGAGTAGTCTGTCTACATAGGCGGGTACATACATGTAAGTGATTAGTGGAGTGTAAAGCGCCATGCTTCTAGTCTGGTACCTAATTAATGTGTCAGTAAGACTGTCTCTAAATACGATTATTTTATGTTATGTAGTAAAAATATAATATCAGTGCGCTCATTCAAATGTTTACAAAATCTATGATAATTACAATGTAGAACATTGTGTACTTGTCGCAATTAAATGTAGTAAACAAAGCAAACCGTTTTCATAATGTCCCATTCGAAAACTGAAAAATAACCTAATCTTGCGAACACAAAAAACGTGATGGTTCTCATGAGAAACAACAACATAGCAATAAAAATGCAATAATCAATAATGTCTTTCTATCTTCTAGACAGCCAATAAGAGCAGTTTATTTTGACATACTGACTTAAATTCTAAAAAAAAATGAATAAAATGTTTATCTGTTTATCATTTCCTACCATTTCGATAACTACACAAAGCGTATTGCGATATCTACAAATCGTAATCTATGCAAGGTTCAAATCGTTTTAGTAGAATAATGTACTTAGGTCTTGTCAGAAACTCAGAAATGTTAGTTTCTAAATTTTATGTTTAAAATTGATTGATGAACTAAATTTGTTATTAGAGACTTACTAAACATATAATAATATTAAGCAAGAGATGTAGTGTTTAAATAATTCAATTGTGTACATAACTATATAAATGGTTAAAATGTTACTTTCATCGCATAAAATCAAAATTTATCAATGCTATAGCAAGATCACAAAACAGTTTAATAGGTACGATTATTATTGTATAAAATCTACATAAGGTGGTAATAAAAAATGCATGATTTAATTAAGATTACTAATGCAGTTTATGACGATGAGAAAAAAATTAACATATTGTAATTAGTGACTATACAGATAAAAGACACATAATTCACCTACATTTACATCAGAAGTAAACTCGTAATACCTTCTTAACTCTAAATTGCCTTAATTTGTACCTTAAAATCCCTAATTAGGTATGTCGTCGGCATTCAAAGACTGTTCCAGTTGGTTACATATTCGCTCGACACTCGCTGATTTCTTAATGTCTAAATAAGTTAGGCTTTATACAGTAGAAGTGTTGATACTAAGACAGCTTGGTGCGGGATTAGTAACTCGTAGAATGAAGGTAAACACTTCGGCACTCGGTTTTCTGTCAGATAATTTCTAATATTTAATAATACATATTCGTTTGTGGCTTTATATGAATCAGTAAAGAGATATTCAAAATTACATGCGAATATTGTTTTATTTATTAATATGCCAGAGTAAGTTTGCGTGGAAACATGTGTGTCGCAATCGGAATAAGTGTGCGTTTTATACTAGCGCTTCACGATATTAGGTTAAGTGACTAGGGTTTCAAACAAAGGCTAGGATTCCCCCGAGTGTAAGAATCTAAACTTAATTTAATTTATTACGGTTACGGCTTGGAATTTTGCGGAACTGTTATAAATTATTTTATACGAGACAGGTTAAAATATACTTAAAATATTTTCTTTCGTATCCCAGCTGTAGATTTTATAGTTAGGTGCTTTAAGAACAAAAGATTTTTTTATTATTCAATGCTCGTAAAGGCCGGCTGGATACGTTTTTAATACCATCGCGCATAACCTAAAGCAGAAGCAAGTTATCGACAATCAAAGCCGTAAAATCGAGCCAGTCAATACCAATTATCTTTCGACAATACCATCTATCGTATACACCATCTGAGCACTTTTCCCGTCCGTTTTACGTGTAAAGTTGAACGCTTACGCCGATATAAACCACCGCAGGTGCTTTAAATATTTTATAGGGCTATAAATATAACGGCTCTGCAGCGCCCCCGGTGTAACTATCGCGTAAAACCAACTTTCAATATTGTAGCTGGATCAACATTAAAGACTATACATTAAAGACTTTGGGTGACGTTTTTATATGCCGGCTTTGGCACCATGAGTGTGTATAGAGGGCCTATAAACTGTTCGTACGAGTCAGCTCAATATAATCTATCCGATACTACCTTTACAGAAAAGTGGGGAAGAGGTCGATGTACGATAATACAACTGAGTCTCACAACCATATACGCATAAAAGAATACCAACAACAATAAAACAAAGAAAGCCATTGAATAGAGATCCGACAATAAAAATTACTCAATACTTAATTTCACCATCAAAGTCATTATACCTGGGCTTTCTTTTAACGTCCCAAATGAAGAGAGACGTGTCATTCAATACAATAGTAATCCAATGGCAATACGAAGTACTCGTACCAAACCTGATAGTAACAAAGGCAAAGACAAAAAGAGAGACGTAAAACATAAACCAAACCTATTCATTACGGAGTGAGCCCTGTGGGCATAACACGAAGTTGTTTATCATAGTCGTATCGTGAACTAAAAGACGGCTTTGTAAACTGAACTAATACGTTTATTCATCTCGGGAATATTTTGAAAGTACGTACCTACTATAGGTAATCGGACGATGATCTTTCAATTCAAAGCTAGGAAGAATATTTTGACAAGTTTTTATGTTCAGTCGTGTTATATATGAAAAATGTGAAACACGAACATGTATTTTTATTGGTGACAAGTGATCATTTATTAGTCTCTATGTTTATTCAACCACCTACTAATGGACAAATGAAAGAATTGTTTTCGGGTCCAATGCCAAGGTACTGATTGAACATGTTTGTACAGATATAGAATCGGTATATGTAAATACAGATAACGATCACACAATGAGTACAATCGATTAAACGGCGACAAAATGACGCAAAAGCCATTTACTTTTTTATTGGAATGGAACGTTGCTTTATCTTTTGAACAATAAACGGTGGAGCAGCGACGGTATCACACTTTGAATTTTGCTGAAACGAAACTTTATCCTTATAGTATATTTACTTATGTGACAATATGATTTAGGGGATAAAATAAAAGATTAAAAGAAAATGTGACGTAGAAGTGGAAGATTGAGTAAAGCTATTTCTACAAACCAAATCACAAACTATAAATAAAACGTGAGATATAGTACAAGTACATAGGCTATCCGAGGCCGGCCTTACAAACACAAACACATGTGAAGGAAATAAACTGCCAAGAAACAAAGGGTCGACTTTGAAGATCACACCGCTTCGGCCCGGCTTACCTTACAAGGCGAGGGAGATAATAAGAAACAACGGCGCGGATACAAACAAATTAAATAAAGTTATGTTAAAAGAACCCGTGTAGCTTCTACTCACAAACATATTCCTTTGTGGCCACTTCGTGCAGACCAAAACAATTGAGATCATGTGTATGATAACCGACTCTAGAGTCCACGGATACAAGTAAACATCAAAAACCTGTTTTATATTCAATAGTTTCGAAGACTCTATATGGTTGTTCGTATAATAGAATTTCGCCCGACTTGATATCATATTTTCTCGTAATTTATTCACGAAAACTCTACTAAATGTATATCAACAAAAGTAGCTTTCCTTAAAAGCCTCTTTTCTCTAAATCCTAATGATAAGAAATGAAATAAAGACGAAATTCGCGGACGAATCGCAGTCGATGTGTTGTTGCCGTTTCTTTATGCCTCGGACCGTAATACCTAATTAAAAGTTTTACCGAAAGATAATGCAGAAAACAAAGCGTCTATAAATAGGCGGTATGAGGAAGTGGAAGCGGGAAATAGAGGGGTTTCGTTCCCGGCCGATAAGTTACATCAAATTCAAGTAGCGAACGAATGCGTTTTCCTTTATCTGGTTGTTATTTAGTTAGCAGCGGGCGGGGGGCGGCGCGCGGAGGCCGGCTACGTGTATTGATTGATGACCCAAAACGTGCACTAGGGCTGCCAACTATCGGACGCCCGCTTACATCCACCGCGTTCGGTTACAGCTTACAGCTTTCAAAAGCGCCGTATCGAACCGACAAATCTGTAAATGTAAATGTATTGAGGTAGTCCGAATTACGCACGGTGCTCGCTTCCGGAACCGTGAATAATCAGTCCATCTCATCAAATAGTCAATTAACATCCCTACACAGGGACCGGAGATTATTCCGCGCTCGTATCAGATCACTGGCCGCCATCGCGTGCCGCTGCCTTCCGAACACCCGAACTAAATTAAAGGGTCATGTCGCGATCCGATCGACTATCGCTGCGAGGGGCTCGCTTTATAACTGCGATCGCGTTAAATCTCCAGAGTTTTTAAACGTTTCTTTCAGATTAATAGAGGACGGGACAAAGGCTGCGGAGGAGCTCGGCTCTCCCGAAGACAATGCCAGTAATCAAGGCGCGAGGCGTGATTACCGCTCCCCGCGCCCCGCACACCGCTCGCCGCCTCCGCGTAACAATTTATAAGCTTACAATAAACAAGTCTCACCGCACGACGTACCCGAATATACGCCAGTCCTCGCATTAGAATTCAAACCCTAGGTTAGTTTGGAATGGTAAACAAAGAACGTAAACAAGGCAAAATTAACGCGGGTGACATTAATCTCCGTAAAGTGACTTTAGAAACTCTGTGTTGTCTCCGCGGCCGGAACAGTTCAAGGTGACGGAGTGCAGCAGCGTGCCGACGTGACTGACTCGACGTCACTCGCTAAATAGTCGCCTGGTGGCGGGCGGTCGTGCAACGTGCGAGCGCATCGCAAACATTCCATAGCGATGCCAAATTCGATTTACAGATCGCCCCGCGGGCTAAGGTGGTATCAGTTTGCGCGATCAGTGGGCGTTACGTCATAGCCTGCCGAATATCGTAACGAGAGAAAAAAGTGAGCAAGGCCGGCCGCGGTGCAGTCCGTTCACTTGCGATTTCGACCGGTCGGGATGGTGAACAAAAACAGAATCATGTCGGTGCCGTGTGCTCGCGCCAAAAGTCAAGGTGAACCGGTCTTGTTTACCGAGATTGTATTCGCTGCAGTGGTTACAGGGCCTGCAGCGCCGCCGGCCCATAATCGATACGTCAATTAGACGACACGTGGCGGTTCGCATCGAATAATGAGCAGTCGGGCGCGAGTCGAAGGAGGTCGGTGAAACTGGGCGCCGCACAATTTTCTTCGCAGCGCCGACAGCTGTCTGCGGCGTCGAGTTTTCACAACAATAAAGCTGAGTCAACAATGAGTCGACGCCGACCGCACTGCGAATGCAATCAAAGTGGCGTACCGCACTCGTACGGCCGCTCCTCGGCCGGATAAGGGCCCTAATGCCTCCGAGGTACATGTCCCTTCACCCGCCGAGTGATGGATGTGTGCGCCCGACGCGGACGCGCTGGAAATGCAAACAGACCATAACTCTCACCCGACTGAAGCTGACCTCTGCGAGACCCGCTCCCAGTAACACGAGTAGCGATTACATTTACAAAGATGCGACTACTGTTTCTCCGCTAAAGATACTTGAATCAATTAGTTGTACAAGTCGAATCCTCTAAAGCTTGTTTGTGATTTCTCAACAGTACATGTAATGCATGTGTGAGTGTAGCGAGGCTAAGTTACCTCCAAGTACTTTTCTAGGTTAAGTATCATCTCGAAAGTTGTCTACGCATACTAAACGAGTCGCACACAAATAAGGAAATAATGAAAACGCGGGGATCGCCATCGAAGGACCGGACGACCAATAAAGAGATAAAGTAACGGAGGCGAGCGTCTACAGAGCGAATATTTAATATTTTATTCTTTTGTGTGTTAGCGCGGTGGCAGATACCGCCCTTGGCTTTTTACTCCGTGCATTTCCCCATTTGCAATTTAGTAATCAAATCATTTATTCAGTAAATAGGCCACAACGGGCGTGCTCACACGCACATAAATAACTTGGAATGGAGTCGTTCGCAGCCGCCGAGCCGCAATGTGCCATCAGCGAGATGAAACGCCAAGAAATTTCGCGCAAAATACGCTTTAAGTTATTTTTTGGGGCGTCAATTTACATATTTCAATTAACCGAGCGGAATTTAGTTTCGTTGTTGTGTTTTGTTATGATTTTAAAATGTATTTAGGGATTTGGTGTTCCTTTTGTGCGGAATTTTCATGAATACTTTATTTGAGAGCGTTGATAGGATAACGCAATTGGCTTTTGGTCGTTTTAATTAATAAATAAATAAATAATAAATAAACGCTTCAACAATAGGAATGGCATTTTACCGTCATGTATTTAAATGTGAATAAATATTTATATGAAATTAATACGTGGAAACAGGACTGGGTGTCTTTGGGGGGTAAATGAAGGCAATAAATGGTCACTGATATTTACATCAACCACTAATTATATTAGTATAAATAATAATATATTATCTATCTCTTTATTTCCCTGTCCCTCTCTGCCGCTAGTAATGCAGTATCTACCCCCTGCCGTGGTAATCATCGCCCCGCTCCTGCAAAGAGCATTATCTCGTACGCTAGGCGCGTTCTATTATTGTAATAATTATTCATTTACTACGAGCACCATTATCTGTACTCCACAGATAATACCTACTCGCTGTTAGCTCGGGGAACGTAACAAAGATGTTGCTTAATTAAATTATCATTTGCGTAAGACTTTGTACATAGCGGCACATACAGTACTAGACAATATGACTTTTGAGACAGTGTTGTATAAACACGAGGATAGAAATAATATTACCAAATGATAAAAGCCACTGCCGAATTTTTTAAGTCATATTGTGACAAGTTAATTTGCCAGAACCTGTTTGAATATGGCACTAATTTTCTTTCTTTCTTTAATAGGTATTATAAGCTTGTATGCGTCCACTTCGGATCATGTGCGTTTCCCATGGAACGCATTTTTTCAAATATTATGTGCATTTATAACGTATGATAGAAATTGTGTGCGTCGTTCGAAAACGACTCGTCGAACTTGTTATTGAGTAAAATAAATCTCTCCAAAAATAAAGCAGCATATTGGTCGGCATTACATCATGCAAATAAAGCTCGGATCACCACGCGCTGTCAAACGATACGATCAAAATACAAATCCATCCTCCAGAAAATATGATATCTTCATTCCAAATAACAATAACATTCTTATGATTCTGAATCGTAAAAAACTCCATTTACGACTATGCGGTGATTTCTCTGATATAAAAAGATAGAGAAAAAAACCTCTCGATATAAAAGCATAGTTAGTTGAGTAGGCATTTATTTTATAGGTCTATTGTGAGTTTATACCCGGCATTTAGCTGAAACGGGCTGGAGTAAATAGGGAAAGTAAGTAGTTACATAAATTTTATTAGAAGGTTGAACGTTAGAGGCACGAAAGCACCTATAAGGTAAGAGAGGTAGCACGGACATAACCCCATAGCGGCATACAAAATGTATCAAGAGTTAAGACCTCAGAACCCGCGTATCACATATACAATTAATTAATTAATATGTATTTAATGTGTTTCTCTTAGGGTTGTCAAGGCTCATTATATTGGTGTGAAATGAACAGGTTTCTCTCACTCCGTATAGAACAGAAATCATGTCAAAGGGCCTCAGCCAGTTGAGGAAGCCTAAAATGACATCATTTAATCAACGACGACATTTTGGGATTCTTTCTTTGGTAATTGTAACAGTAATAAGATTTTACTTGGTTTTTATACTGAATACTAGTGCACTGCCAGAATAATCAGATAATGATGTTAATCAATTTAACCGCTCAGCTTAAGTAAACTTTGATTCGTTTTTAGACTTTTGTGATTAGTAAAGCAATATTTTTATATATTTTTCACTCGTTTTCGAAACTCTTATATGTGAAACTCGACTAATCACTCATCAATTCGTGTAAATAACTAAGATGGTAAATGTCATCAAAACATATATTAAACCTTCATCGCGTTGCCAAGTAAGTACGGTCCACTACAACATATTGAGTACATCATGTAAAGGCTTTTGATAGGTCGGGATTAAAAGTACTCGTTTTGACGTCAGGAAACAAAGCGCCATTATCCCCACACGTTGTTTATAAGGTAAGTGGTCCAAAAAGGTTGAGGGTCGACCAAAGGGACCATAGATCTTCGAGTGGAAGTAACGCCATGGTTTTTGTGGCCAATATGTTTGAACATGATAGCTAATGTTTCTGAGTGGTATGATATGTGTTAGATCTTTGATATTTAGTAAATAAAGTGATAGATACAAATCACTTATTGGGTTGCGATTTGAAATTTGATTATAGAGATTTGTAGTAAATTTTAAAATAAAGTAAAGTGTAGTGTTAATATAATGCAACGTGACACAGCTTTAAAGTCACTTTGCGTATGTTTACTAGGTATCATATCGATACATTTGTCAGGCTTTAAACTAATTATTATTTGTTTATTTTAACTCCCATTTTCGTTATGAAATTACTTGAAAACTCGACTTGACACTAGAATCGACCACACTCATTCGATAAATAAAGAAAGAAGTATGTATAGCACTAATTTACCAGAAAGTAGATGAATTTGCATCAGTTGTAATATTCGTTCATACCTGTAACAGAAAATAAATTGTATAAATAAAAAATAAAAATGCCACAATTCGATAACTGACTACTTTGTTGTTCCTACTTTTAGCTAAATTTTGTAAAGAAAACTCGAGAGTTTAGGTAAGTATATAAAATACTAAAGTTAGCTTCAAAGTTAAAGTCCAGGTTTACCTATAATGCTGCAGCAAATATTTTAGAGTTGAACTTACAGAACTGAAGTCGTAAAAATTGTACAAGATAATTTTTGTTTTGGAAGTCGAATCTAGCTCAGTTGTTCTTTAGACACCTTTAAAGATAACAATTCAAATTTATTTAATAACAGTCAACTTAAAAAACGGTATTATTTGGTAAAGAAATGTACCTACATACTACATACATAGGTACTAGTTTGACTAGTATTCTGGGAACCTTAGTTTCATTTTCTGGTGTACATTTCCATTAATATTCGTAATAGGAATGAATAAAATATCAAGATCTTTTCAACAAGTAAAATGTGTGTAAGTAAGTGGTAATAACTTATGTAAATAAAAATGTGATGTTCCAGATTAAAACAAAGAAGACTTCTATACTAATTTTCGTCTGATCTGTCAGATTAGTAGCACACAAAACCGATGTTAAATTCGTGGCAATTAGGAATTACGTTCAAATTCTAGATTACAATCTCAGTCTAAAGTGAAGCTATCACGCGAACTCCTACTCAGCTTGTAGGTTCAGTACTAGAGTAGCCAGTGATAAACTAAACTGACTAAATAAGTACTGTACGGTAGGTATATGTAGGTGATATCTGTGTTCAAGCATTTTTTTAAAACAGCATGCACTTTAGATCTTTTGTTGACACATAATTAGTGAAACAGTGTCTTTTATCTTAATTAGATCGATGAATTTGTAAACGAATTAGAGAAATAAACATAGTCTAAAGAACCAGTAAATAAACATAGTCTAAAGAACCAGTAATGTTTGAAAGACGGTTAGAGAAACACTAACCAAAATAATACAGTACCTACATAACTACACCATCTAATCTGTTCAAGTCGTGATAAAAAAAAGAACTGGAATAAATTATAAAACTGTACAAATGAAAATGGCTAATTATGATCGCTCCAATTGACATCTGGTCATAAATGTCACAATTCTATTTTCCCAACAACCAAGGTACCAGAGAAGCTAGGCGTCACGAATGGCCCTAACTGGAGAGTAATTTACGAGCGCGCACCGACACATGCAAATTATGACAACAAAAACTGAAGGAATTAATGCTAATGAAGCCATTCCTAGTGCCTTCGTTTACGACTATGGTAAATAGCAACACTGACATAAACAGCCATGGACTGGACTGCGCGCATCATTCATGCTGTGTGCGGGCGACATTTAAAAACAATAATATGATTAGTGCATAGATGAAAGTAACCACCGCATCTGGTCTTCCGTTGGGACATGTAGGTGACGACACATCACTAAACTTAGGCATTAGCTATAAGTTTTGTTTCAAGTGACTATTCACATAACGTCTGTGTGTTGCAATAAAGTATCAATCGATCTGTTTATCAATTGTAAGCGCAACAAATTTAGTTTCAAGTTGTCTGGTTTCTGAAACACAGATTTTATCTAGTTCAAAAGCCAGTGTCTTACAAATACTTGTGTCTTTATATTTAATGATGACAATAAATAAAACAATTGATTGATTTTGAAACAAATTGACAGTGTGTTTACACGTTTGCTTCATTCGGTACCCATCTTTCGACTGTGCTAATCTGTGTTTACTTAT
The DNA here is from genome assembly GCA_964023185.1 of Macaria liturata. Lineage (NCBI taxonomy): Eukaryota > Metazoa > Arthropoda > Insecta > Lepidoptera > Geometridae > Macaria > Macaria liturata. The sequence goes on along the minus strand of OZ026815.1, from coordinate 1,182,873 downwards.
ATTTTTGTGGGAAATGCATTGTTTAGGCACGTCTTTAATTACTATGTCGTTAAATAGCAAGGGTGAACACTAAACATGGCATGCTTTAAGGGCTATCAGTCAACTCACTCAGATAACTGCGGTTAAACAGACAACAACGGTCTCTTTAGCATTCTTATCAGCCCAAGAATTCGTAAGAATGGTAATTTTTTACTAATAGTTTGTTACTTCGTAATGGAACTAGATAAAATTACAACGTGTTTTGTAAAATATGACGAGCGAAAATGCTTGGTATTTACGAATTGCATGTCTAAACTGCATGCGATATTAACAAATACTTTCAAGGAGAAACTTATCAAAGAGGTGCAAATTTGTCTGTGCCGTTTGTTAGATATAAGAGTTGCATAATAAGTGGATTGATTGTGTAGCAGTCTACAATGCAAGTGTACATTTATAAATGCAGGTCGGCGCTGGAGGATAATACGAGTATAACTTTTGATACAACCAAAGAACAGGCAGGCTGTGGGCAAACGTAAGCCTATTTCGTAGTACAAAAAAAAAATGTTTGGTAAGAGCCTAGTAACATAAAACTGTACTAAAATATACGAAAGGGATATAAGAAACTCTAATCAATGACTACGTTATCTATATCTTTGACTAGCTGGTGCGCGCGACTTCGTCCGCGTGGAATAGTTATTACCATAAAAACGGTTCTAGTGAGTTAACCTTAAAAGATAGACATATACTCTTGTAGACATTTTGTTAGATCATTTCAAGAGGAATAATTCTTTGTTTGATACACATTTTTTTGATATCTTGAACCGTTTTCGCAGCGTACGCAACGGAAGCCCTCAAAGAAGAATAATTTTCCCCGTTTTTTCCACATTTTCTATTGTTTCTTCGCTCCTATAAGTTGTAGCATGATGTTATATAGCCTAAAGCCTTCCTCAATAAATGGTCTATCTATTCAACACAAAAAGTTTTTTTCAATTCGCACCAGTAGTTCCTGAGATTAGCGCGTTCAAACAAACAAACTCTTCAGCTTTATAATATTAGTATAGATGTCATGACAAATTTCTAGCGAGGTGAAGATGACGCACTTCCGTAGTGAACTTACTCAGCTATTTTCTATAAAAATACTATGTAATGAAATAGAATAAAATTAGACACAATGCTAGTAGATTACCGAGGCTTCTCTCGAGGTGTTCATTATAAGGTAGCATATGTCATTATCAGGATCCTATACTTACTAATACCATACCAAAATTAACCAAGAAAAACAGAAATTTAGAATTAGTCATGATATTTTGTCTTTCAAATTCCACGTGACTCTTCTATTCCTTAGTAAACGACTCGGCTGATTTACACTACTTACATAGTCCAAGTAACAAGCTAAAATATGTGCATTGTTGTACCGAAATCAAACTACGAAGTCAAACGATAACAGAGGCAGATTCCTGACTTAGAGCTAGGCATTGTTAGGTCCTACAATGGCCGGACCGAGGCCGCGAACGACACTATTGTCTAGATCTGATCTAGTACTTACTTAATACCTACCTGTATTAATCATAAGACTGAAGTCTAAAACGTAGTTACGTGACTAACACAATAGTGATGTATATAGTGCATGCATCTATCTATCTATACGTATTACAGTTAGAAAGAGTTTATAGTGTAGGATAATTATTAATTACGATTTCTTAAAACATAAAAGTAAGTAAGTCATTCGACATAGATATTTTGAGGCTTGACAGACAGATATTTGGATAATATTTCATGTTCAGGTAGAAAAAATGTGACAACACCAATGATGTAGTTATTACACATCAATATAGTAATATCCATAGATTATAGGTAATTTTTCCACAAAAAGTCCTCTCTCTGGAGTCGTATTTTTCTTATGACTGAGGGTCGTGACTCCCCCGCAGAATTAATTCGTTAGGGGAGTTTTCTTAGGCAGATGCAGTCACGAGATATATCGTGGTGGGCGCCCAGGTCCTTCCACGGAAGACACATGTTCTCAGATATTGTGGTCCTCAAACATGTCAGTTTCCTCATGATGTTTTCCTTCACCGTTGAGCGAGTGCCAATCCACACTCAAGTATTTTCATCCCTCTCTTTCTCTCTCCACACTTAACTTGAAAATACAAGTCATTGGTGTACAAACACACCATACACACACACACACAGACACCACAAACAGTCATGTGTGATATTATATTTTAGTCGACAATTCCATAGTTCTATGTACATAGATATGTAATCATTTGACAAAAACCTTGTCGCATATAACCTAGTTTACCTATTCCCGGGATTCATATTGGTATATTCATCAGCACATTGCGTGTGAATCGACTTCCCTCATCATTTCCTGTAGATTGCGTAATTCCAGTGATTCACGGCTCCGTGGTCGCGCACCGGGGAAGCAATGTATAACACGAATGGATTTGATCGTATAACTAGGTCTAACTATCTTAGGTTTATTTATTTTATGACAGACAGACAGATAAAAATATGTGTAGTTACTCTTTATTATTCCTATCTGTAAGTTTGTGAATCCCTTCTTTTAAAACAAGATTGCTTAAACATGTAATGGGGCTAGATGGCGCTGTGTGCAATGTCCCGAAATGGCTTTTTTGAGACTATAAATGAAATGATCACTTTATCACGATCACTTATATACGCGTTCAGTTGATGAAATAACCTATTTAGACGAATCGGGCGTTAGAGGTGTTCTACAAGCACCATACAATCAACAATAGTCAAAAGTACTCCCTGCCTAGCTAGGCTATTTTGTTGATGACTCTCTAAACCATTGTAAGTAATGAATTCGATTTTATTAAGGATTATACTACACTTACGACTCTTAAGCAATAATTAGAAGCCAGGACCTAATTCGCGACGCGGCGTTGACTACAACGCATATATACTATTGTTGTTATGAAGAATGGTAAGGTTAGACGTAGTACAGTTCATTGTATATGTATGTATATATTATTTGTAGGCTTGTATTGTAGGTGACACGTGTAAAGCCCATAAAGAGGTAGCTATCGCCCAATCAACCGTCGTTATCGCGCTGCCGAGGTAGGGATGTCAAGGTAAACAAAAACAAATCTACGTAACATCAGGTTTTTCTTAGTTTTCTATTGCGGTTCCCGAATTCTGCGTATTAGTGCACAGAGTTTTTTTTTTATATGACAACGATCTGGGTTATTTATTAATTGCATTTGTAATGCCTTTTGAGTCACAAGGTTTTTATCAACGTTAATCCGGGACATAAAGTAGTCTTTGTGTTAATATAGGGACTAATAGATCTCCAAATCAACTTTAAAAGATAACTTGAAGAAAGAACTGAAAAACTCACACACTCACGGGCATTCGATTTTATAATATTAGTGTGATAATAGACGTAACAGTTATTTACCCGTCACGTCACCATACCATCATATCTACGAACAAATAAAATATATCTACATTCTACAACTATTATCAAACACAAATAAACATCACTGGGCCCTAGTTAGACTTGGCAAGCGATAGCTTTAAATCAATTTAGATTCTCTCACAGTACAACTGATATTTGACTTTTAGCAACATTGTGTGTGAGTTACAGCGACAGCCCTGCGCGGTGGCAGACTGACTGACGTGATTGTACAGCTGATAGCGTTCTATACAACAACATGTATATAACTACACTATATTATGTCTTACTAGTGATCGTCCGCGGCTTCGCTCGCATTATTTCAGGATGAAAAGTAGCCTATGACAATTGCGGGACCTCATACTACCTACATGCCAAAAATCATGGAGATCCGTTTAGCCGTTTTTGCGTGATGAGCGAACAGACAGATAAACAAAAAAATGATTTTATTACAGTACATTCTTCCTTCCGTATCTACTGTCAAGTTCAGCGGTTACAGTAGGAAATAGCATATACAGTCCACAATTTTCGCCTAAACGAAATTAGTGATTAGTGTAGCAAGTGCAAAACTAGTGCAAACGAAAGTGTTTCAAAATTTAACAATACAATATGTATTAAAGTTTAAAATGTAGACTATCCAATGTTAAGTGTAACTTACATAGGTACATATAATTAAGTTAAACGTCAATAAGGTCTAGAAAGACAACTTTCAATATCTGTAGCTGTACCTACTTATGTCGGTAACTGCGAATGACAATCCAATTTACATAGCAAGTAATTGTTGCAGTTAACATAGTCCTTTTGTTAATCCAGTACTGCTGTAATAGTATAATGGACTAATCATGCTACCTAGGTATTTGTACAGAGATATTAGTGTTATAGGTCCAACAATTTATAAAAAAATACCAGAAACTGTTATCTCGACCGGCAACAAGCTTAGGAAGTTTCAAGAGTAGACTGAAACGCTGGCTTATCCAGGAAACCATCTATAATTTTGACATATTTAAAATAAATATTTAATTTGTTTTACCATATAGAAATTACCTAGGAAATTGTTGTTCTTTTAATATATTTTTTATTGACTTGTAATACTTTTTTATGAATAAAGATGATTATAATTATAGTAATATAGGTACTTCTATGCGATATGCACAAAAGTCTATAGTGGAGCATGGTTATATCAATATGAAATTAGCTTTTAATGTGTCAAAACTTTTTGAATTATGTGTTATGTAATATTCTACAACATCAAATTCAGTAGTTTTAGTATGTTTTCAAAGGCTTTTTGTCAAGTACGACAGTCGTAAAGTCATGTCAGAGGCCCTTACGGCGGCTTGATAAACTATCGACACCAGAGTTGGCCACTCTCATTCGATAAGAAGAAGTAGAATGGCTTTTTAGAAATTGTTACAATATGTTGGTACTAAACCTGTCCTACAAAATTATGTGCGTTATCAGTAACCATGTATAGGATATATGTATGCCACAAGGCTCTTGTTATACTAATTATTTATACGAAACTTGTTGATCGATATACAAAACTGCAATTTACTGGACAAATTACTAGAAACGATTCTGTTATTATTGGAATTGCGCATACATAGCATCGCTTCCGAAGGAAGGTCGTTCGAGTAAATTATCAACAATTTATACATCAATACAATATTTTACTAAGACAGAAATAACACATTAGGTATACTTATATATTTATTTATTTAATTTTAGGGCGGATGTTTTTTTAAACATTATTGCACTTAAAAATCTGATTACTGTATGAATTCTTTCCGCACTAAGAATTCATCCAATTCGATACAGCAATTAGTTTGGTATGAAGCACCCAGAAAAAAATTGTCATAAAATTTAGTTTGATGTGAAACGCGTAATTTAGTTTTTATCCCAGACTAACACGGGTAAAATAAAACTTACTCGTAGAAGAATGGGATCCATCAATTCTCATAAACAAAGTCCGTCCGTGTCGGTTCTTCACAGAACCTTCACAAAACAGTCTCCGTAAGTAATTCTCGTTTCGGTTAAATTAAAATAATGGAGCTCAATTTATTTGTAGACGCTCACTTACTCCTTAATGGAAGCTGGCGAGACCCACTGAGTAGTTGCCCGCTAATAAGAGAAAAAACTCCACCGTCCATTTAGCACGGCCCCGGGAAATTTGCAAAGGTAAGTAAATGGCAACATTTCTGTCAATTATTCCGCATCAAGGCGATCGGTGACGCTCAAAACGAAAATAATTAACGACCTAATGAGGTCTCATTTGCCAAATTATCCGCACATAATATCTAAGTATACTATAGTCGTTCAACGAAGTACCACGGTTATGATCTTGACGCGTTTCGCAAATAACTTTTCATAAAAAGCCAGCTTGAGAGCAATTTCGCTGAAAAAATAGATGGCTTTATAAACAAAGTTCGCACAACTAACAAGTAAGCAATTTCCAAGATAAATGAAGACGGGACGAGGCGGGGAGGGTTCAGGAACGGGAGCAAAAGGATTTTAACAGAACCTACTTAGATAGGCTCGTAAGAGTTTACGATAGTGCTGTAGGATTTATTGCCTCGCATTTTTAGGGTTCCGTTTGCTATTATATCTCGCGCGGAGAGCTCTCGTGTTTATTTTGTAGGTAGTGTGCTCGTGGGCGTGGGAACCGAAGAGTGCCTACAGCCAGCCTGCCTGTCTGTCTGTCTGCCTGCCTGCCTGCCTGCCTGTCTACCTGCCTGCCTACGCTATCCATGCTTGCACACTAGCCATATGTTCATGTTCTGGTGCTTCCTTGGACACTTTTTAAAAAAACGGCTATAAAAGCGACCTGTACCTGTGTAGCTATGAGATATTGTGAGTAGTAAAAGCTTCCAACTACATTTACTTTACTACTACTCTACATTAAGTTATATGTTAACAAAAGGTCGGTTCATTCTTTTTATCATCCCATATTGTTTTTAATTAAACTGGCGCACATTAAACAATAAGCCTCTTTTACTCCCAAATCGAAGGCTCGACGTAGCCGCGTAGGCTTCATAATTCGACTGAGATTATTTTCGCGTCAGCAGGGAATCTCGCAAATTGTTTCGTCTTCTTTCGAGCTTTATTCCAAAATAAGCTGAAGGTATTCCAGTTTCATTATTATGGAGTTCTTTGAGATTTTGTAATTTCTCTAACTACAGGTAAATTCATTCCTGAGCACCTCGTTTTGTTTTATTAGAAAGTCTTGTTAACATCTCGTAGACGTTTGTATGTAATTCTATATGAGAGTAAATTGTTTTATTAAAGTTTAAAACTTAGTTAGTGTGAGTGTTGTACGTTTTACATACAAATGAATTTAGGGTGATTACTTGATCAATTAGTTCAAATAAAGGTCAATTTTAAGTAGCAATGTATGGTATGATGGTTTGAATTAATTAAACTATTTAGTACATAATATCGAGTTTTCTTTGGCCCTTATGCATGCCAAAGAAGACTCAATATTATGTACTACCTACCTACAATACTCGTATATAAAGCAACACAAAGTATGCATATCGAATTTCTCTAACTCAACATCGTTCCACGAAGCACTTACGAATCTAAAACAACAATGTAAAAAACTATGAATGAAATGTCTGTGAAGTAAAAGGTGGTTTTAAAATGACCTTTATTTGAAGGTGATAAGAGTCAGCACATGACTTGAACCAGGGTCGTGTTTAGAGTAACACTTGATATTTGAACCTGTTACTTTTGATTTCAATTGCTCAGTACAGAGTGACTGGTTGGTGCTCGCATGGATATTACTTGTATGAATATGGTCAAATAAATTAAAAAAAAAATGTTTCACTTGGATATTAAAGAAGTTTGGGGGCACTCTGCACTCTCAAGTCGAGTTCATTCTCTAATTAAGAGTTTTAAATAAATTTTAACTACCAATCGATTAATCGGACAGTTTACATCGCAAGTACATCCTCAAAGATTTTTTTATTAGACAAATCATTACTTTTTCACGCAATAGTTATAATTACTTTAAACAAATGCCTATTCTTAACAAAAAATAATGCTGTACAACATAGCTAGAATTACTATGTACCTATATATTTACCACATTCAAAGAACCAATAAGTCACTCTGTATAAACTGACACCTACACGGTAGCGTATTTACGAGGTTCGGAGATGAATAACTTTAAGTTAAAGCATGACCACATAAAGCTTTGGAAAGGTTCTAGAAATGTCTCGGAAAGGTTCGAAAATGTCGAACAAAGAACGTGACTCAAAGAACTTCGGGTTTAGTGTTACAACTTACAATCTATGGGGGAATTTTGAATTGAAAGAGTTGACTTATGGCATCGAAAGCCATTGACTTGCATTTTACCAGTAAATGGTATTGTCCATAGAAATAAAATGGTAAAATTTGATGTGGTATGGTGGACTGAACAGGCCCTACTATGTGGGAGTGATGAATGTGCAATTAAGCTGATAAGATTTTCAAGATTGTACAAGTAAAGAAAAACTGACGATGAGTTAGCTAAGATTTAATTTTTAATTATTATGTACAATAATATAACATAAAAAACAAGGGAAGAATAACTAAACATACTACTTCTAACTACAACATAAAAAGGGGCACTTAGAAAATCTTTAGAAAAGCCTAAAGATAATCTAAGTGCACCAGCCCACTGCCAGAGGGCAGCGTGCCCAACATACTGGCCGCATTACCACGCTGGATGGCAATGATAATGCGTTGAGCCAGAAAAAGGCCAGCATTTTGGTCACGCGTCGCGTCAACCAAGCGCTCCGAGACATTATTATATTAACCTTAAATTTAAAGTATCGAAATTAATTTAACTGGGCTATTTTCCCAGACAGTTTCACACAATGACTACAAAAAACGCCTGTCATGCTGTAATTTTAAATCGATATTACTTTTAATATCGATTCAAGTTGAGGCTTTGACATTAATAGAAGTTTCCTGCAAGACGACATGTTAATTGTGTGTGTTGAAGTCACAGAGCTTTGAAGTCCATGCTTGTCGCCCTGTGACTAGAGGCGAATTCTTTCTTTATTCGATACAAAACAGGTGTCACCATTTACTAAAACTAACACACTTTCGGCACGCACACTACGACGCACGAGATGTTCATGTACACAGTACGCTTCAACTTCATCGGCTGTGCAATGTCGATATTTTTTATCGATTATTTACACATTTACTTCGAAGATGGAAATATATGTCTTTAGTATAACTATATTATTTAAGTACAAATTATAGTTAACTAGCTATGGCCCGCGGTGTTATCCGTTGTAAAAACTTTTTTATCCCGTGGGATAAAAACTATCCTTTGTCCTTACCGGGGACTGAAACTATCTCTATAGCAAATTTATTTTTATCTATTTTATTTAATTATCAAATCATCTTCAAAATGACTGGAGCATATTCTGGCATTTTTATGAGGAAACCAGTTGTATCTACCGGTCGCCAATATCCATTTATTTTTTAACACTGGATTTTTTGGAAATCTGTAAATTAACCTCCTGACGACCCGCGTACTATACGTAGTACGTAGAATTCAAAAAATTCCGCCAAACAATTTTAAAATGGCAACCCTTAAATTGTATTATAGTGCCATCTGTTAAGTCCTTTTGAGTAACTTTCATTGATTTGACACTTGGTAGTCTCTGTCATTTGAACAAAAATGGCGTCAACGGCGAAACGACTTGCAGCACGGACGCACAGAGGTAAGTTCATCCAAGTTAATCCTTGTGGCTTCATACAGGAAACACGCTGTTTTCATATAATCCTACTTAAAAAAGATAAATTATTGGATTTGCATCAATATTTAGAAATATTTTGTAAAAATCAGCACATTATAACCTCAAACATTTTTACGTCTTATACAAAGTACAAGGGTCGCTACTTAAAGTTTTGCATTACTAACTTCCCCTGTCCTATGTACAGAACATTGCCTTAGCTTTTGGGATTTCACATGGGTTTTTACTTTTATTTCAGCTATACGAGATGAAGAGTTAGAAGACATTCTAAATGACTCCGAATTTGATTATTCGGGCGATGAATCGGACTGTGATCCGGCATTCGCACCCCCAGAACAGGACCGTGATGATTCCGATACAGATAGTGAGGAGGATACTGATCATTCAGATGTTGGAACAATATCAGATCATCCGGTGCCTTCGCCTACATTATCTAACAACTCTCGAATCGTAAGGTCACGAGGAAGAGGCAACGCTGAGGATAGCAATGATTTACAAGACAAATGGTCTGCAGACACATTTGAGCCAGAAGAAAAATCATTGATGCAACCGGCTTACCCGGTAGCAGACCCTACCGAGTGGGAGTGGCAGTCATTTTATGAACAATATATTACTGATGAGATCCTGACCACTAAACAGGACTAGTATATTGCTCACTTTGTAAAACACTGGAACTAACACGAAAAGAGCTAAAAGTTTTCCTTGGAATAACTATGGTTATGTCTGCCCTCCAATATCCCCAAATCAATATGTATTGGTCAGGAAAATATAGAGTGAACGTTATTGCTTCAGCAATGACTCGAGCGAGACTCGAATTAGAAAAAAACACAAACAGGGCACATATATGGAAACTTCGAGATTATAAACTTAACTTAGGGACAAAGCTGATTGAAGATAATGATACGAAGAGTGACGGCGAGAGTGATCCAGAAGAACTTGAAGAGTAGGAACCATAACATAAAAAGCGCAAAGTTTTGATTAAACCACTGCCGTCCAAAGAAAGACGCCTTCAGAAAGCATCTCATATGCCTGATTATGGACCAAAACAATCAAGATGCAGAAACAAATCCTGCGACAAAAAAACTACAATATTCTGCAAAAGGTGTGAAGTCTACTTGTATTTTGTGCCTAACAGAAACTGCTTGGCAAATTTTCATGAGAATGTTGAAGAATAATTTTTCTATTTGTGTTGTTTTTGTTAGAAACAACCAGTTTGTTTTGTTAATTTGCAGCTAAAGCTGATTGAAGGATTGAATTTTTGTTTGTATATTCAATTATAGAATTGTTTTTTTTTCTTGATCTCTTATCGTTAAAGTTGATTAGCATGATAAGTATTACTTTAAATTCATTAAATTGATCTCCTATATTTTAAGTTAACTAAAAAAAGAAGAACCTAAAGAAGACTTACAAACTCATTATTTATATAAGAGAAGCATATTATTTTCATAACGTTTTTATAGAAAAGTAAGTAAAAGAGTTAAGTTTTTTAAAAGATTGAATAAAACTTTGTGCCTTCCTACAATGATGTTCTTTTATTTACTTTACGACGTTAATATAACGCAGGTGTAGCTATTTGAAATCAGTTTTAATTGTAATGTCCTATGAGATAGACATATTAATTGGCTTCTGTTGTACTGTATGCAGTACATAAGGAAAATCCAGATTTTCTAGACCAGGATTTTTTTAAATATTTTTCCCGGAATATATATGCCTTAAATAATAACGTGTTAAAGTTTCGTAAAAATATATTAACTTAAGGTTGTCTGGTCGTCAGGAGGTTAAGTAGGTATGTGTTAAATAAAAACCGTAATCCAGAAACATTTCCATACAAATCCAGAAACATCATATACATTATATCGATTATCGATAATTTGTTGGTTCCATTTACACATCACTTTGCTATCGAGAAGTAGCGTCGTCAAGACAACGAATGTGTTAATGCCATTCAAAATGTCAAAAGTTTTATTTATTAAAATTACGAAATTTTACTACTTACCGATGGTATTTCACGCCGGTAACACTGGAATTTGTTCTTACAATTTTTAACTTGACACCAGGACATATTTAATAGTTTATCATGCTGTAAAACCGAGTAAAACGACCGAAAACTCTCTCTCGCTCGGACTATGTTTGACAACAGACTGACAAGCGCTGTCGTAGGTTAGGTTGGCATGTTTACTGGTCCAAACGAGAACCACGTATTATTAGTCATTTCGCTTCTATGGGGGGGCGCGCGCGGGGGCGATGTGGCCCGATCGTTGTTCTGTGGTTGAAGTGGTAAATAGATACGTACGTGTATATAGATATTAAAAATATAGTATTTTGTGTACGAATAACTATGAATATAACAAGGTAAAAGAATGAAAGATGAACCTCGTAAGATGTTTACGAAATGTAGTTTGATAGATATGCTGTTTTATGAAGAACTGTGTAACCAATGATGTTAAGTGTAAAGTGTCAACCATAACCTTTTTTTTCTCATCCTCTCAATCACTAATCGCACTGCTTTTCAACCTTGAACAATGTTTTGATTTGGTAATTGTAACAGTTTATAAAAATCTCCATCAGCTGACTCACGAAAAAAATCAACATGGAAGATACCGCTCACACAATGATGTCACGATCTGTCAAATGTGATTCGATTACATCGAAGGTTACTCCAAACATGTGTCATAATAAGCCGAGCATTAAAATCGTCGCACACGACTGCTCGCGTTACGTACTTCGGCTGCAGTAGGACGTCAATAGCATCGAGTTACAAAGAGCTTCAGTGGTCTTCAATACGTCAATATTATGTTTACTAGGTGATGATTTTTCGATATTTAAAGAATAGGGACTACTGCATATGCATGAGTAGTGATACTATGAAAGGTGTTCCTCCTCCAGATTCATATTTCCTTATGACTGAGGGTGGTAACTACCACGCAGATATTATTTGTTAAAGTCAAAGTCAAAGTTATTTATTGATAAGTAATTTTTTACATGTCATTGATTTAAAGATCTAAGCATACAAGACTTTATTTACAATAATAAAATAAAAAAAAAAATCATTGATTAAATCTAAATAAATTAGTGAATTCGGTGCCTAAATAAGCAGAAAAATCTCACAAATTTTTGCTCGAATGACTGTATGTAGGTTTATAATATCAAACCTAATAATCGTAGTGCCGATTCTTTAAAAAATGTCTAATATCTATTTGCCTTTTCAATATGTTACCCATTTTCGTAGCTAACATACCTGTATCAGCCTATAGAATACGTACCAGTAAATACACTATACCCACACTACTTTGAGCCCAATTCTCTCAACAATAGAGCCTACATTCGTCTGAGAGTTTTGTGTAAAATTGCTTGAGTTTGAGATCCGCGTGTGCCTGGCAAGGTTTCCAATGCTAAAAGCTGATTTACTTTAATATTCAACCCTTTTCATGTTCAGGCTTCCGAAGACATATTAGTATTGAAACTTGAAGCTTCTAAGGTGTACTTATTGGGAAGGTCTATTTGGGTAATAATGTACTCAGGTATGTACTAGTGTTACCTATTTCTTGGTACATTATGTGGTAGGTATAACTACTAGTATCTAATGTATATATGTACTTAGTTATGATTTTGTCTCAAGATTTTACAAAGGTATTCTAACTTTTTTACCAACATCATTAATCTGTATTCATTAAAAAAATGTTACATGTTTAAAGCAATCAATGATATCAAAAACACTTAGACGATTTCATTCGATAAAAAAAACGTACTTACTGATCCTATTTTTGCACGAATTAAACATGGCATTAAAACAATAAATAAAATCGGTTCCTGATTGGCGAATTAATCGCGTAACTAACAAGTCAAATTTAGAACTTTCTCCAGAAGTCGGTTACAAATTATGCATGCATTTTACTTATGTTTTAAGTCAACGTGGTGACCACGTGTACGGAGTAGGTACGATTTAGTCACGTTTGTAAATCAAGCAACAATCCGCGCAAGATAACTTTGCGTTAAGATAAAAACTGAACTAAAACAATCCGACCATAATTAACATATTGTTCTAGACCAGTACGTAGGTACATGACTAGAAGTGCTGCCATAAGTCACGTATAAACTAATCTTGCACAGTCTTCTTATCAGCTGTAAATAAAACAGGTAAAATGACAAGTGCATTGAGAATACAGAAATAGTTCAAATAATTCTTGGAAGCTAAGTAAGCCTTCCGGCATAGTTAGGGCTGTAACTAAATACAAATAGTTGTGGTAAAATTAATTACATACATTACTTCAAAAATCACAAAGTTCATAAAACTGATCATATCATTAGGTACATAAAAGAAACTGTATGTATTTTGGTCTGTTTGTTCCTCTTTCTCACATCGCAACAATGTGACGGATCATCGTGTTTTAGGTATGATGGTAGTACCTATATGTACAGTACAAGGCGCGATACAGGCTAATTAATTAATATAAGGCCGAGTGCAATCATATATAAATAAAACGGGGATTAAAGTTCACACTATATCAAGGAAGGTAAATCTATATTTATAACTGGTCCAGGCTGGACCCGATTTAATCATCTGCTGTATCCTCCATGGCTTACTAGATTATTATTCAATATTATTCATTGTCTAAAAATTATAATGCAACTACTTTAAATAGACTATTAAGAGTGGTGTTAAGTTTAGTTTATTGCTAGGGTGTCAGACATGTTCCAGTTTTACATATGCATTATGTTCTCATGATAGAAATAGAGTTTACCTTATTTGAAGAAAACCGGAATGGACCGGACGGCTCTACCCAGTTCTACTTGATTAGAATTTATGGAAACTACATCTTATTTTAGTTGAATGCAACCTAAAATATTCTCTTACTTATTAGAGGACCTAACGTCAAAATTATTATGATCGTCAAAGGCCTTTATTATCTGATTTTAAAAAGTAAGTAATAAACAAAAATTCTTACTTGACCTAACACATTTCAAGTTGATGTAAATTGGACACGGATTTTTAGTTCTGAAAATTGGAAACAAATAGATTATATCAGAAAAACAGCTTCTTACAATGCCTTGGACTCTTTTTGTTTAAAATATTAAACAAAAATTCAAAAAAAATCACAAAAATTTACACTGTTTTGAGCATTCATATTTAGGCGTACATACCTATATATATAGTGGTACATCAAATCCCAAAAACAATTAAATTTGTTGTGTTTAACAGACAGTAATGAAACATGCTCGCTTACTTAGGCAAGTAGAGCGGTAATTTACTTTCTAAAATCACGCCTCTCTAAATATTTAAAACTATAAAACTTCAACAAATTAGCGAACGTGATGTAGTTCTACATTATTCTTAGATTTTTTAATTATTTGGATTAAGTATAATCGAAATAGGGTTTAAGGAATTGAATGTATGGTACATGTATCACTTATGAACATAAAACAACGATTGCGCAGTTAATTTTTTTCTTTTTTTAACACGAAATAGGCTTACGTTTGGCTATAGCCTGCCTGATGTTAAGCACCACTATAGTCTAAGATGTAGCACGCTTGCCTAGAAAAAACCTATTTACTCTAGATTTGAAGACCCGTAATCCCGAAAAATACTTATACAATGTGAGAAAGAGGCAAAACACTGAATAACAATTCATGACTACTGTGAGTTGATTATCGAGTCTGCTATATTTTTACTAGATAATCTGCTAGCACAGGCACAACTCCCAGTACTGCAGAATTTTCCGCGTAATACGCGGAATAGCGCACTTAGCATGGATACGATGCAATACTGAATACAATTCACACATGGCGCACACCTGTCACAGGCAATAGATAAAATAGCGACCGAGAACTTAGTGATTACAGAATCATAGGGGGCTGTTGCAAAAAATAAACCATGAAATGAAGTCTGCATATTTATGTATACTTACACATATTTTTTGGCTTCAATGCAATCACCAGAGATTCAGTTCTTTTCATCTTTCGGTCTCAAAAATGGGTGGTTCAACGCTGCCTTAGAAGAAACCTGTTTACTCTAGATTCAGAGCTCTGGGTCACAATTTCAGTAAAACTTGATCCAGTTAGAAAATACTAATGTTTTGTTAACCTAACAATGAATTAATCAATAAATTAATTAAGCAAGATACTCTGTCTCTTACATTATAAAGTTCCAATCCAATATCGCAAGCATGATATGTGGGTGTCACGGCTGACCGCTCACATGCGTACACGCAGCTCACGCGGTGAAACAGGGGCGGGAGCATTCCAAGCATACACAACACGATCATTGAATAGCTAGTGGGTTAGTGAAATAATGTAATGCATCGGTTAAAAACCTATTGACTATCGAGTGGGTAAATAAATAAATATTCCGAGATATTGCACACAGCGCCTTCTAGCCCCATACTAAGCAAACGCTTGTGTCGTGGGTACTAGACAACGGATATAATACTTATATACTTTTCTTTTGTAAATACATACTTATTATACATACAAACGACCAGACTCAACACAAGTAATTATAAATTTTAAAATCCATAAATACTTGTGTCACGCGGGTGGAACCCGCAACCCCTAGATTAGAAGGCAGAGCCACTACCAACTAAGCTAACAGACCAGTACGGTAAGTATAATAAATTACTTTAACATTACATAATTAAGCTATTTCTCAAATATACTAGTAGGTACTCCACACATGACTACATACCCGTACTGTATTCTAACATATACGTTCTGCTCGACGATCTATTAACTTACTATTTTCTAGTATCTTTTTCGCTAAAAAGGGCACAAAACAAAAGCACCTACCTAAATAGTAAATATGTACATAGTCGACCAAAATAATTTTATCAACGCGCTTAATGTAGGGTCGTGTATACCCGTATATCTCCCAGTATTCTAATAAAGATAAAGCCCTAAAGGTTCAAGTGATAACTATTTACTACAGCAACCCTACAGAGACTGCTCTATTATTCAACGCCTAGGCTTGCACAGTACCGACACAAGACCTAACTCACAGGCGTCGACGCTAAACTGAGATGGACTGGTCTAAGCGCACCCATTTAAAAAACATCATTCTCGGATTCAAACAAGAGAAGAGTGTGTATCGTATTCAGTACTCTACTTGTCTTCGTCAGTGATAATATGTTTTTTTTTTGTTTTGAACTAGACCACAATTTACCTAATGGTAAGCAGTAAATTTATTGTAGTCCAAAATGGAGCGTGTTTACTCATTAAGAACCAACTTTAAAGATCGTTTAATTTCGCGGGAACAGAGATTTCAATTTCTAAAAAAATTATGTGTTTGCTAATGTTGTGGTACGTACAATGTTTATTTATTAACTTTGAAGGATATAATAATATAAAGTCAAAGCCAGTCTTGTACTATGTTATGTCAATACTGCCAGCTTTTTTGGGACGAAATATGTGCTACAACAATTTCCTAACTCGGCCCAAAGTGGGGCGAGTTAAATTAGTATTGTACACGTGGATTTACAGCTTTTGTCGACGTGTAGTAAATTTGTAAGTGCTAGGTACTACAAAGAGTATAGTTAATTGGGTCTAGGATTCCAAAATATTTTAAAAACGTAACATAAATATTATTTCTCTTTTATTTGGCTTATGTTCCGTCTTAACATTTTTTCTGTATTCTAAAATTGGTCTAAAAATAAAATAGTACCGTTAAAATCAAAGAAATCTAAATCACATTTTACTTAGTTGTAGATGATAACAATCGTAGAAACACAAGTTTTCTTTTTCGTTAAGTAAAAATAAATAAATAAATATTTCGGGACATTGCACACAGCGCCATCTAGCCCCGCACTAAGTATAAGTATGTACCTTTCTTTCCTATGTTAAATTATAGTTCAGAAATTCGTCAAACTGAAAAACATAAACCAACTTAACTTACTTCTATTTCTCAACCAACAATCATTCCTAAGTCTAGAAAATTTAGCTCAACCTAAGTGGCTGTGTACTTAGACTTACTCCAGAGGCAATAACGCGGAACGCATATTACCGCACGGGATAAAAAAACCTTTTCGAGGATAGGAAAAAATGTTTTATCATACAATGGCGCGTTTATGTAATGTGAGTGTCCATCAATCACGGTTACATTCCCACCTAAGCGTTATAAGAAAATTCCACAGCGGATGTTCGCTAAAACGTATTCCGTATAGGGAAGTAACACGTGCCATATACAACAGTTTAGATGCTTGCAAGATATTGAGATGCAGATTTTTTAAGCCAGTTCAAAATAAGGTGGTTGTTAATTGCACAGCTTAATTTGCTGTACGAATGCGATATTTTTGGAATGGATATAATATATTAAGACAACGACACGATTATCAGATGTTATAAAGATATATTTTTACATCAATACAGACTGTTATCATTTCAGCTCGCCCGTTAGAACTCGGCAAACACTTTTGTTGGTTGTGGTAAAAATATATTAAGTTTATATTTACACTAAGCATATCTCAGTACCTATTCAGACAGTTATGTACTCTTTAGTTACATTTCCTCCTTTGGTACATATAACAAAACAAACACTTTAATAATTATATAATTTTATAGCGATAGATACTAAACTAACTATTACTTACTCTGTGGCTATAGTTATGACAGAAAGATTGGTTTGTATCCACAGAACAACGATCGGGCCACATCGCCCCCGCGCGCGCCCCCCCATAGAAGCGAAATGACTAATAATACGTGGTTCTCGTTTGGACCAGTAAACATGCCAACCTAACCTACGACAGCGCTTGTCAGTCTGTTGTCAAACATAGTCCGAGCGAGAGAGAGTTTTCGGTCGTTTTACTCGGTTTTACAGCATGATAAACTATTAAATATGTCCTGGTGTCAAGTTAAAAATTGTAAGAACAAGTTCCAGTGTTACCGGCGTGAAATACCATCGGTAAGTAGTAAAATTTCGTAATTTTAATAAATAAAACTTTTGACATTTTGAATGGCATTAACACATTCGTTGTCTTGACGACGCTACTTCTCGATAGCAAAGTGATGTGTAAATGGAACCTAGCAAATTATCGATAATCGATATAATGTATATGATGTTTCTGGATTTGTATGGAAATGTTTCTGGATTACGGTTTTTATTTAACACATACCTACTTAATTTACAGATTTCCAAAAAATCCAGTGTTAAAAAATAAATGGATATTGGCGACCGGTAGATACAACTGGTTTCCTCATAAAAATGCCAGAATATGCTCCAGTCATTTTGAAGATGATTTGATAATTAAATAAAATAGATAAAAATAAATTTGCTATAGATAGATATAGTTTCAGTCCCCGGTAAGGACAAAGGATAGTTTTTATCCCACGGGATAAAAAAGTTTTTACAACGGATAACACCGCGGGCCATAGCTAGTTAACTATAATTTGTACTTAAATAATATAGTTATACTAAAGACATATATTTCCATCTTCGAAGTAAATGTGTAAATAATCGATAAAAAATATCGACATTGCACAGCCGATGAAGTTGAAGCGTACTGTGTACATGAACATCTCGTGCGTCGTAGTGTGCGTGCCGAAAGTGTGTTAGTTTTAGTAAATGGTGACACCTGTTTTGTATCGAATAAAGAAAGAATTCGCCTCTAGTCACAGGGCGACAAGCATGGACTTCAAAGCTCTGTGGTTTGTATCCCTTGGGACGTAAAGTTTAAGTGATAGTTGAAAGCCGATAGGGATCTTTAATCAAACTAGAGAATAGTCTAAATACATCTAGTACAAGAACATCGAAACTATGTGATTAAGTAATAGTAAGTTGTCTTTGAGATAGGTTTACATTGAATACTTAGTGCTTAAGTAATCTATTGAGTATCTAACAGGTATGCCTTTGCCGCTAAGTGAGTAGGTGCTTAGGTATAGATATGTTAAGTTACACTGATTACTTATTCTGAGTGTTACAGTACTGCTAGGTATTCTTAGATGTTACTTAAGTTTTTGGACTGGAATATTTATGTTCCTAGGACATACAATGTTTGAGCTAATCAACATTTTGTAAATGAACCCGAGCAGAACTGAATTCAATTTAGTAATTAATTAAGGAATAATGTTTGAACCTGACAAAAAATGCTGAATTTTGCTTAACTCCTAAGTTTTTAAATGTAACTTTAGGACTTTGTGTGAGTTATTTATGGTTTAGTTAGGACTATCCAACTGAGACAATACTATATTCTGAATGTATTCTGTCACTGCAACTAGTATTATAAATACTTTTTATATAAGATACAAGAACCCATTTACACTTGGAGACATTTCTCTCTAACCCCAAGTTATCTAACTAGAATTCTAGAACAGTTTACCCCCTAGGGAAGAAATTTCTTTTTCTCCAAGACATCCCGCTTATCCGAGTCCTGCTGATATGTATCTCTATTCATACGGTTTTTCTTAGCAAACTATCTTAGGAAACGTCGAACGTTTTCAAAAGATAGTTGTATGGAAATATAGACATAATACAGCAAAAAAATGGCCTCAGAGCATCTTTTTAGGCACTACACTACACTACACTACACGGAGGATATTTGATTAGCCTATGAGCGCCACTTTTATAAAAAAACAACTTTATTTAATTACTTTACTTTACTTGATTTTTTAATTTTAATGTTTATTACTTAACCAACCATGTTAGACTCACGCTTGACCATTACTCGCCTGATGTTAAGCATGGTTCTATGATCAAGCGAACTTGCCTAGATGACACAGATTAACTCCCAATCTAAAAACTTCAAAAGAAAGCTTTACTAGGTTTACTATAGTGTTAATTTAACTGTGTCAACTTCTTTTGTTGGAAATGTATGGTAAGGCCGGTCTTACACTATTCTGTGTCTATGAATAGAGGCTCAAGCAGTCACGCTTCTGAGAAATGAGCAGATAGTGGTAATCATAAGATTGGTAGCCGGAGGAAACATTTTTTTGTAAGTGAAGAATGGCTTTATATGTTGTGGTAATATTATTGAAGCTTACTTATTATATTTATAACGTAGACGAAAGTACTCACGCTATTATAGTTAATTGAGATTACGGCAAAAAATGAATGGAACTGCCTATTTTTTCGCTGTATACAGCCTATTACAAAAATCATTCGTCATAATATACCTTTGGCATTGGACACATATAATATCTAGTCTACTAAGTGTTTCAAATTATAGATTACGATATAAGCTATGATATTACATCTTGAAAACTATCATTTGTCAGTCATTTTAATACTGTACTAAGCAAGTACTTAATTGTTAAAATACGTCATAACTGACACACGTTTCGTAAATTTTTCGAAAATTTCAAAGTTTTGTGTGTTGCAATAAAGAGTTTTCTATCTATCTTAATCCCGTTCATACCTTTCAAGACCCAGTTTTATCATTTAACTAGTCAATAATCCTGCACATACATGACAACCAAGTATAGCTTAGCTACATATACATACATAGGCAAGAAGCAGTCAACATATACGTTCCCAGCCAAGTCGTCAGCTTGTTACCTAGCAGCTTAGACATCAACATCAGCAAGTCTGTGCCCACAGTCGAGCTATCAAGGTATCCATTGTCGAGCATCTCTGCAGTAAATCCTGGCCGTCATGAGCAAACCTATTATTAGAATTTGAACAATAGGGCGCATACACAAGGCCGACCATGTAATGATAATGAATTTGCGTGCACGTGCTAGGGATGGGGTGTCGATAGTTTAGGGTTATCGATGTCGATGGTTGGGATGAACGAAAAGCCAGTAGTTTTTTTTTTATTTTAATGTTTGTTGGAGCGTCACATCCCGCTACCAACATAACAGCGGGTCAGGTATACCAACATGATGGAGGTTCCCGCCAACGACGCCAGAGGGCAGCCCGCGCGCCAACAGAACTACACAAACTGTCTATCGCACCCAGTGTTGCCAACTGCACCGTAATTACGGTAAAAACACCGTGATCAGCCTCGATCTACCACCTACCGTAGCAAACTAATTACGGTAGCAAAAAACACCGTAATGCCCATTGAAAGATTTGAATGAATATTGTTTGTTAAATCTAGTAGATAATTTTGATAAGTGTATATTAACTAAAATAATTTACAACTAAAAAACAACAAACAACTGCGGACAAATGCGGGTTAGTGAAGAGGATGCCCATTCAGCCCATTTCAAACACTTGCCAAAGTTTATGTTAGCCATTTTGTCTCTACCACACTCGAATGCCGAGTGCGAAAGAGTCTTCAGCAGAGTCAACGACATCAAAACGAAATAAACTCCTTACGAAAACCATCAGGAGAAACCTTTTATCGCAGCAGGCCATACAGTGACACGGAAAAAAATGTATTGATTTTAATCCCACTAAAGATATGATTGTGAAACATAATATCGATAAGTATAAAAATATTTAAACAATTATACTATCTGATTCTGAATAAAAATATGAGTTTTATTTCAATTCTAATCATGAACTTGCTACTAAATGGGCAAGGTAATTCTACCGTATTTTAAATATAAATTACAACATAATTTTGGAAAAACTACCGTATTTCTCGAAGAGTTCTACCATCCGATAAATTTTTGAGTTGGCAACACTGATCGCACCGCACATCGTACGCGCAATCATTGTAAAATACAGTCCACTCACATTAAAACCATCATCAAGATATTCCAGCTGTTTCTATCTCATCCATCAAAAGGCATCCCAGTAGGACCTAAGGAAGGTAGCAACAATGTTTATTAACTGAATCAATTTATCTAAATAAGCTAAGTATGTAAATTGTATGTTTAAGATTACGTTTTTTCACAAGTTAAAAACAATTTATTAAAAATCGCGTAATATTAAAAAATTAAAACTACTCTCGATCCAGAGGTCGCCTTCAGAAGATAGTAAAACTAGCTAAGTAAATCGTAATTACGACACATAAATAACTAATTAAGTAATACATGCACAGTGTATAAGCAGTCTACTGTACGAATGAATAATAATCAAGCACCTACCGGATTTAATTCATTGAATAAAACAAAACTATAATACAACAATCCTCTTAAGTTCCTTACAGTAATACTAGTCTTTCATTTAAAATTATCGATAATAATGCAAACCAGATATCGATACATTTTCCCGTCTCGCCGCGAAAGTCACCGTAATCCCTAGAGCAAGATAATTGCAATATTAATTAAGTGGCATTATAGCAGTCATCGGGTAATTGATTCCAGCCAATATGTACATATAATCTGTATATATTGTAGTTCTTACCTTCTTACCCGACTGCGAAAGAAGGTATTTCCACCGCATGTATGAAGTCTTTTATGTATTTAACTGGACCTCACAATTTATGTAGAAAACGAAAACGACGGCAGCTCCAGACTGTTTGTCTTAGTTTTATAAAGATTTATTTCTGAATTTTATAGGAATTTGAAGTCAACAATAACATTTGAATTATTTGCAATAGTAGTTTAACCATGACCGCATCATGGGTTATTATAAAATATACATGATGTATCTAGTGTCCGATTTACATCAAATCCGTAGTTACCTAGTCAACAAAAAAATACAAATTCTCTAAATCTTTCTTCTTTAAAACCTACATGAGATATAGATTTAGTATAACCATAGACTAGACATAATATGTCAATTTATTCTATTATGAATGTAACTAATCAAACACACGTCAGAATCAATAATTAACTTATCAGATATTATCATTGTAACATATACCATACAAGAATTCTGCAGCGGGTTAGTAACAATTTTACTGTCAAAGTACACTCTATCCATCAATGCGTTTGCCTACACAATAGGTAGGTACTTATAGATAAGTACTTACGTAAACTAGCATACGTAGGTACATACATGTCTACTACATGAAATATACAAGACTAGGTGTCATTTTAACTAAATGGGAAAGTAAGAATAACACCTATTAATTAACAAATAATAAGAAGTCCGAATCTTTCTGAATGTCAAAAGATACAACATGTACCTACTGAGAACGTGGACTATGACGCTATAGTTTCCAATACTCAGTTAAGTAATGTACTTTTTAAATTTTAGGCGTTCACAGACAATGTTTTTTTATATTCATGTAAAATTATTAATCTGCAAATAATTGCAACACTAGCCCTATTTAAATGCAAGTCACCTACCGAATTCAACCAAAAAAGTTATCGAAAGGGGCCATTCTTTTCCAAAAAGTCCTGTACATTTACGCACCTACATATACATTACACACATATGTATATGTCATCCTACTTATGCAAGCGATGCACGTGGCCACAGATAGTGCAGTCTAGTTAGTGAGGTCGACGAAGGTTATCCGCCGATCATAATGTGATGTTACCTACAGTACTTCAACTACAGATGAGTGCTCTACGCTTAAATAAGCCATGATGGTTTGGAAGATTCGTCTTTGGACTAACACATCTGTAATACAACTATCTCTTATACTGATAATGTGTGGCTATATCCTAAAGATCACATTGCCGTGTATTGGAATGATAAGTACATAGGTTCGGATTGTCGTGATTGTTAATAGGTTAATATTACCATATTAATAATCACGACGATCACGGTGTGAAAGAGGAAGAACGAGTCCAACAAACACACTTTCGACTTCATTTTAGCTATTTCATATTCGGGCAGCATCCTAGCCAGACACTATTACTCAAAAAACTAGGATATAGTTACCAGGTACTAAACAAAACATCAGTCAATTCTTGATTGCCTAGAAACAGTGTTATTTGTAGATCATAAAGGACACCTACTTCATATGATGTTGTTATGTTTAGAGTGGCATATTTATATACGTAGGTACTTGTTTGATATATATGACCTACGTATATGTACTAGACTAGATACTTATTGTTATTTATGTTATGTCTACATGTGTTAAAGAATCAGCTGTTTGCATGTGATAAGAAAATATATTGAGTACTTTAATTATATACTTACTTATAGCGTTATAAACAAGTCTAGGATAAATGTGTAATAAAATTTCTATGTACCATCACATGTATTGTATAAAATGTTTAAGAATTTAATTATTTAAATCATTTAATTTCTATCTATCGCTGGAATTAAATAATGTTAAGGAAGGACAACCACATTCAAGTGATGTTTTAGAGCAATATAAATATTTCTCAACAATGCCTATCTAGAAATTATACATCTATCTATACAACTATATAGAATCATGGGTATCTTTCCAAACCTGGCTATTTAATGTTCCAGCTTCACCTGAGACACACCTCTGCTTGGAAACAGAAATTCACTACAAGTACTTACATATAACTTAAATGCTTGTTTAATGTTTAGCTAAGCGGTGCTAAGTTGACTACTTAGCACAATTACTAGTGTTAGTACATGAGAATCCGCCGACGACCTAAAACAATTGGGAACAATGGTTCTATGTGCTAATATAGTCTATCTATAGTCTATACATAAGTACAGTCAGGCGCCACGCCTTTGCTTAGTCTGGCTAATGCCCTACCTCAACTTGGTTTGGAATCTAAGTTATGAATAACTAAGTCTCGTTTACATAACCTAGAACATAGGCTGATTATGTCATCGCTAAAGCCTAATGGTTTTGTTGCTATTGTATGCACCTTAACAGTAACCAACAGTTTTAAATTAATTTAAAGCATTACCTTTATTTCGATGTTCTTAGTTAACATTTCAAAGATTATGCTAAAATGGGCTAATCAAATGATATAATCACATTTCTTGCTGTTACTAATATACTATGCTTACTATTAGTAAAATTTTACATTATATTTAAACCTGATAATACTGACACTAAGGCACGCAATTGCCAATTTACCTTCCGACACCAACAGCCTCAAAAGCCAAGCACAAGTTATTTGAAAAACGTTCAGCGTTCCCCTAAAAGGGTGTTGCAAATCAGCGAAAGGTCAAGTTGGTCCGTTCCAATCTACTGTGCCTACAATCTACATAAATAACTATTTGCAAAGGGAAGCACTGTCGTGCCAGTACGGTACCAGTAGAGACGGTGAAGACGCTTTGTTTTGCGTCCTGTCCGACCTAAGCAAACACTAACTGTACGGTTTCTATCAACACTCCCGTCTCCGACTGACTTCAAGAGGTGATTCCACTTGTTTGAATAGTAGGTAACACTACCTACCTAGTTCGGGCCTTGCGCTATACGATGCGTAAGCGGTTTCTTGCCTATTTGCTTCGGTACCGATTCGGAGATGTCGTCAAAGATTCTAAAGGAGTAAGCTTTTTACGAAGATAATTTGGAGCTCTGGAGGTAAATTAAAAACGCAGGTCATATTCCATGTAAGTTTCAAGAGTTTCCCAAAAGTTTCAAGAGACTCTCGGGCCAAGATTGACTGGTTTTTTTGCGTATGTTGCTAAGAAAAGTCGGAAACATCGTTGCAAAAATAAATAGAAAACGTGAATATCTCTTTGTAACGTAAGCCCTTACCTATTACCCTTTTAAGTCGAGGCGTATGCTACAGCGCTGCGGTCCTAAAACCTACCTTAATAAAAACAGACGATGAATAATCTACTTCCGTCAACACAGTACTCAGTGATAACAAATTCGAAGTGCTACCGTAAAGTCGACCATGCGAGGCAGGCCGGTGAAATGTAGTCATGTCATGAGCTCATGAATAAAGAAATGTTAGTAAGACAGCAACAACGTCACTACTTATAAACGCGACAATGTAGCGAACTTTCCGAGACACATATGCCAAATAAGTGCACGTTAATTATGTGACATGCAAAAATCAGAAGAATCATTTTAATGCTGTCGCGTGGTATTTACACTTGGGCGCTTACATAGATCTGAAGACGCGTCAATAAAAAAATGCATTCTAAAATCAACATAGCTGAAATTGGATTTTTATGTGGTAAATGTAAAGGGGTAATTGGAATTCAGTTACTAATGAAGCTGTTAGGAAACTACACACCTGACTTCGTCACTAATACAAAAACAAAACAAAACAAATAAAATATAAAAAAACATTGCCGGGGAGGCTACTTTTCAAATGTTAGCAACACTGAAATGTCACAATTGTCAAAAATTCGCTGCTATGTTTTTGTTTTGTTTAGAAACTTGGTAATGTTTTTAGATTTTAGTAATAAATTTTAGTTTTTATTACTGTAAAATAATGTATACAAAAAGAGGCATCTTTCGCGCGGGCGTAAACTGCCATCTCACGTCACAGGGTCCTCGATTCTTAGTGTGAGATGGCAGAGGATTCCAATGCACCAACATTATAAGGTATGGCATGAAAGTATATTTAATTAGGTTATAAAGGTGTAACTTAAGTTTTTGAAAATAAAGTAATTTTGTATTTTGTACCAAGCTTGCTGATCGACCACTTGCCGTCGCTTGACACACTGTTTTTTAAAAGGTTTGTTCACGAATTCTCGTCAAAGATAGGGTTTTTTTTATTAAATAGGCATAATATTTAGGCATCTCTCCCTTACATAGTGCATGTAGACCAGTGACGTAACAAGAGGCGTGCGTGGCCGTGCCAAATAGGTTACAAGTACATTAGACGGCGGGCGGTACTAACTGGGTGGTATTCTGTGCCCTACACTCTTCCTTGGCCAAGGTCATTGCGGTTTCCCCGTAACGTCCTATTGCTGCTAAATGACTCTACCAGGTAATTCTCGGCCCTCCGATTTATGTATGTACATAAATCGGAGGGCCGAGAATTATCTGGTGGCTTTATTTTATCACATTCCATGTGAACAAATTATAAACAAAAAATCCATTTTTATCCATTTCATAATAAACTTGTTTATCATTTTAATTTTACAGAAACCTCTTAAGTAAAAAATTAAATGAAGTGCATCGTGTCATCAAATCAGTCATATTTTGTTAAATGGTAGTCTTTTTAATATGCCTACAATACAATCCATAACAGCATGGTAAGCTTGTTTGATATGCGTAGGTACATGCAGTTCTTCCTAGCGGCCACACCCTTATCTATGTTATGTTCTGTAAGTATACCTATTATACATAGCACTGTAAAAAGCTTTAAATTTCAACATTAACTTTCTACATAAGAATGTTCCTGTATTGTGGAGTGGAATTGCCATAATATATTATGTTCGCCAAGGAACCGTTCAATTTTTTATCTCAGCATTTCTCCCTAGCTACCAAACTGCTTTTTTATAACATTTATATTGTATGAAATATAGCACCTTGCTTGTCTAGCGCAAACTCCTGAATCCGGACTTTGATGAATTTAGGATTCGATTGATTTTTTTAATTTTCTTGCTATGTTTGCCACACCCTTCACCTAGGAACCAAATTTTTCTTTGCACTTCTTCCTAGCTACCTACAGTAGCTACCAGCCAAGGCCATTGCGCCAGTCCCGCGCCAGCTCCGTGCCAGACACGGGCACTCTTCGAGCTCGGCTTTCAAGACTTGAACTCTACACGGGGTGAGCTATGCGTATACTCACTAGGTATTGCTTGGAACAGCACTGGTTCAAAATGCCGCAACGATGAATAGGATTTGGATGGAATTATACCTATTTATTTGTAAGAAGATAGTTTAACTCTACTTTAAGATTGCGCCGACCCCATATAGTCATTGCAATGAGGAATTGATTTACAAATCTAGGCATGGAACTGCAGTTATCGCACCAGGAACCGAAACTACGTAAGGCTCAGTGAAAAGACAATAATTCTTTTTCATAAATTACTGTAGTGTTGATCACACAAGCGATAATTTCAATTTCAATTTCAATTCCTTTATTAGCTCAAATGTACCTATTACATTTACCCTGTTAAGAGAGGAATTAGGGCGTAGCTAAAATTAAAACTAAAACTAAAATTAAATATTTTAAAATCTAAAACTTAATATAAAATTTAAAATCTTAAACTAGTACCTATGTGTAATACAATATTTTCTTATATTATTTATTATTAATCTATTTTACATTGAGATCATAATTATATCCTATTCCTTATTTTCGTCATTAAAAAAGTCTTCTATTGTGTAGTAGCATTTCTGTATAAAATATAATTTTAGTTTGGTTTGAAAAGGTTTAATATTTTGTTCTTTTTTTATGTAGTTTGGCAGTTTATTGTATATTCGTATAGACATGTAGTATGGCCCTTTCTTGTATATTTCCAGTATTGGTTCCGGAAGTACTATTTTAAATGTTCTGCGTGGATTTGGGTCTATTGTGTAAAGATTGAGATTTTTCCTGACGAAGACAGCATTTTCATATAAGTAAATACAGGGCAAAGTTAGGATTTTTCTTTCTTTGAAGTGTGATCTGCAGCTGGTGCTGATATTAATGTTTGCTATTATTCGGATACATTTTTTTTGCATAATGAATATCTGTTGGACGTCGGTGCTGTTTCCCCACAATATTACGCCGTAGCGTAGCCAGGCAAAAGCATAGGCGTAATATGCTGTTAATGCTGTTTCGATATTTGTATTGATTTTAAGTATGGAGAGGGCATAAGTGAATTGAGACATTTTAGTTTTTAGTATTGCTATGTGTTCTTTCCAGTTCATGTTTGTATCCATATTGACACCGAGGAATCGACATTTCTTTATTTCTTCCATTTCTAGAGTCGTTGATAATTTTTTTAGGTCGATAGTTTTCCTTTGGTGTGGTAAGTATTGGATTAGTTTACTTTTTTGTGTGTTTATTTCTAAGTTTCGATATGATAGCCATGATTTTATAGTTGATAACGTTTTTATAATATTAGCATGTATTTGAGAGTTGGTACTTGGAGAGCATTTGAATATGAGAGAGATGTCATCTGCAAATAGTGTGCAATGTGTATCTAATAATTTGGGCAACTTGTTAATGTAAATAAGGAAGAGCACACATCCTAGGACGCTGCCTTGGGGGATTGAATGATTGGTTGTTTTCATCTCCGATTGAATTGTTTTAATTTGTCCAGTGTCTGGGCATTGGTGTTCTATTTGGACTAACTGAATCCTGTTTTGTAAGTATGATCTGAGCCAGTTTAATGGTTTGCCTCTTATACCAATATCTGACAGGTCCTTAACAAGTATTTTATGTGAGACTTTATCGTAGGCTTTTGTCATATCTAGGAGTATACTGATGGCAATATGTTTATTTTTTATAGTCTCTAGAATGTCTTGTGTATATTTGAACATGGCAAGCGTTGTCGATGAGTTTTTCCGAAAGCCATACTGATTTTCGTCGAGGAGTTTGTATTTTTCAAGAAAATTGTAAATCCTATTTGAGATGACTCTCTCAAATATTTTGGATATTGCCGGTAATAAAGCTATTGGGCGATAATTGCTTAATTCAAGCTTTTTCCCGCCTTTTTTTAATATGGGTCTTACTTTTGCAATTTTTAAGCGATCAGGAAAGCATTCTTGGTCTATCGACATGTTTATTAATCTAGTCAGTGGGGGGGTTAGTTCTTCCAAGCACAGCTTGATTAGTGATGGTGGAATGTCATCAACTCCACAGGTATGCTTATTATTTAGCCTTTTAATTATATTACAAACTTCTTTTTCAGATACTGCAGATAGAAACATTGAGTTACTGGAAATATTATAATTTATTGTCACAGATTCATTGTAAGTAGTTTGAGTAGCTTTATTTGATTGGTGATCTGATTGGCCTACTGACGAAAAGTAGTCATTGAACGTATTTGCGACTATGATTGGCTCATTAGTGTTTATGTTGTTTATTTTTAGAGTTATATTGGAATGTTTTTCCTTCTTGGGCTTATTCGTTTTTTCTCTTATTATATTCCACATAGTTTTAACTTTGTTTTGGGCTTCTCTCATTGTTTTTGCGTAGTAAAGTCTGTTTGATATTTTAACACATTTTTTTAGTTGTTTTTTGTAAGTTGTGTAATGCTGTTTAAGTACTTTATTTTTTGTATGTAATACTAGAATACGTAATTGTCTTTTATGTTTACAAGATATTTTTATACCTTTTGTTAGATGATTTCTTTTAGATTGTTTGTTTATTTTTGCTTTTTTGATAGGTATGGCTTTGTTTAAGATTTCACCAAGTTTTTCATCAAATAAATTGTAGTTTTCGTTAATATTTAATGTTTCTGATAATAGATCACTCCAAATGACTTTGCCAAGTTCGGTTTTGAATGAGTTTATGTTTTTGGGCGTAAAATATCGTTTGAAAATGTAGTTAGTTTTGTGCGTGATGTTGTTGTTGATTGATTTTGTAGAATAATAGATACCTTTATGATCTGATATGCCATAATCTTTTACTGTAGTACTGCAGTCATTTATTTTATTAGTGAATAAGAGGTCTATGCAAGATGATGATTTTTCTGTGTCTCTGGTATTTTCGTGTACTTTTTGATGGAAGTTATTTTGGAGCATAACGTTGATTAATCTTTGATAGTGTTTGAGGTATTTGCTATAATTAGTGTTTAAGTTAAAATCTCCTGTGATGACAATATGTTTAGTAATTTGTAGTTTTAGTTTTAACATTAATTTATAGATGAATATAAAAAATAATTCGATATCTCTATCTAACCGATAAACTGTAATAAGTAGCATATTTTCTTTTACTATTTCTAACGCACAGCATTCGACTATAAATTCAATAGAGAGTTCTTGAATGTCAGCTCTTTCTATGTATTCAACACCATCTCTGGCTAGGATGGCGACTCCGCCACGGGAATAAGTTTTTCTGTAAAATCCAGCAGCAAACACGTAATTAGGGATTTGGATTAAACCTTTTTGTTTGTCGGTTATCCATGTCTCAGATAGGCAGATAGCATTTATACTTGGGTCTTCTTCTATGACACTTTCGAGTAGATGTGTCTTGTTTTTAAGACTCTGCATGTTTTGGAAGATTGCCACGAAATGTATGGTTTGTGGCTGTGTTGCTGTGAGACCTATTGCTTTGGAGTCCTGAGTTATTAATCCTGCTATCTGGGGTGTTTGTGCGTGAACTTTCTTGGTTGGTATAGTTCATGTTAGCTTGATTTTCTGGGGTGTACTTACTTGTATTAGGTTTATGAGTACTTGAAGCTACTTGGGAGTAGAGTCTCGTTTGACTAGTAGGGCTTAGAAATGTGTCTTCGGTCATTGGTTGATTTTGGGGTATTTCAGGTACAGTATCTTCTGTATTCCTTGAGGGTGTTCTTGTCGCTGGTTTTTCTATAAACTCCTTTCCGTCGATATACAGAATATTGTTACGTATGGTAGCATGCCTGCCTTTGTTTCGCTCATTTATAAGGATATCTATGAGCATTTTCCTTTTCTGTAGTTTATCTTTGTCTAAATATTCTGATACTGCAAAACCAGTGTTTTTAAAAACATGTTTGTGTTGTAGAATGTATTTTGTCATGCGTTTGCTGAGTAGCTCAATAACTAGTGGTCGTTTAAATCCTTTTTTGCCAATTCTTTTGATATCCTCTATATATCCTTGTAGGTTGACGTTTTGGATCTCGTGGAATAGACGTATTAATTGGTTGTGGAGGTTAGCTTCGCTTTCCCTGTATTCTTTAAATCCATATAGGACAATTTTTTTGTTGTTTTCTGTGTTAGTTGGGGTTGTTTTTTCAGGTAGTTCATTTAAACTCAGATCTAAGATTTGTTTCTTCAGATGTTTATTTTCTTCTTCCAAGTAATTTATTTTCTCATTTATTATCCTTATTTCTGTCTGAAGTAACATTTGAGTTTCAACACTGTTTTGTTTATGGAGGTCGAGTTCGAGTGTAAGCTTATTTATAGCTATGTGTGTTTCTTCTTGTATTGACATTAGAAAAGCCTCCATTTTTCTCGATAGGGATTCATTGTGCCTGTTTAGTTTTTGGTCTAAAAGGGCGCTGATTTGTTCAAGGGTTACCGGTTGATTTGTTGCTGGAGTAGTAATGTCTAAGTTAAGTGTGTTTCCAGACACGGTGATGTCATCTTCCATAATTTGTTGGGCTATTGAAGTTTGCGACTCATTTAGTGTTGAGCTCAGTACGAAGGTGTCGTCGTTAATTATGCGTTTCTTAGTACCCAGACATTGGGGACAGATCCATGTACGTTTCAAGTCTTGCATGTGTGCGAAAAAATGTTCTTGAGATATATTAACGCACAGGTTGTGAAAATTGAGCCTGCATTTTGTGCAAGGAAGGTGCTCCCTGACGGAGATATGTTTCGAGCATGCATTGCAATTTCTCATTTTAAAGTTTTTTTTTTTTTTTTGTTTATCTGAATAGAAGTATGCAATGCGTCACGTAACGCGGTCAGTATAATATATTGGTTATTTTGTTTCTGGTAGGTGATAACAGATGGCGCTGGTAGGGGGTTTTTACTGAATGTAAATAATTTCTTCACGATGTTAATGTCTCAATAAAATTTTAAAATGCTATCCAAAATAAATTAACCATTACGTGTTCATATTACCTACTATTGCTACGTATACCTGTACAACTTTACTATATTATTTAAACCCCTGCATAGCTACAAGCAAGGTCAAACACATCGAAATCAGTCTGCAATGTTATACAACAACCTAATAGATTACGTAGCTAAATAGCTACATTTATCTATGAGTCATCGGGTGCACTTCTAATATATTTATGTGGGGAGTAGCGCAGGGAAGTGTCCTAGTTCCGGCTTTATTCATGCTTTCTGTAAATGACCATTCATTGCACTTTGCATATTGCACATTGGACTATTATTCTTACTATTTTATTATTATATTATTTAGTTGGTTCTACATACTTTTTGTAGGAGGTGATATACTTAATTCATTTTAAAGGCAGCGGCACATAATAATGAAATAATTATTAAATTATGAAATAAAAAACACATGATGATTATCATAATCTTGATAATATCTTTACATGCGTCAGTGTATCGGGTAAGGCCTGTGTGACAGTTAGTCATTTCAAATTTATGTCGCCCCTCTTTTACATCAGAGTGTAGTATAGTTACTATTATTTGTTCTGTGATCGAAAGCTATAATAGATACAATGCAATAAATTACATAAAAATGTGTTCAAAATATTTCTTTATATTAAATAGCCTACGCACGCAACATATTCTAAGCAATAGCTTATTCTAGCAAACGTCATCAATTCGTCTAGAGTTGTATAACAGTTCACAATGCATATTGGTGGACTGTTACCGACCACCGTTAAATTGTTTACTTACTCGAGCCCCATAAAAACTAAACAAGACAGCTGGCTGTATGATGTTTGTAACAGCTGTATTTTTTTGATAATGCCAAAACTAGTGATGTGTAGAAAAGGTAGGTAAGGACAAGTTACAAAAAAATTAGACTAGGTACCTATTAGATACCTACATTCCTAGTTTTTCGGCACTGTTATGTCGCTGATTGGCCCGAATTCTATCGGGATTAAAACTGCATCCACATCAAAAATTAAAAAAGAACAAACAGACAAGCAAACACACTGCTTTAAAATTAATGTATGTTAGATCCTCACGTTGTAAATGTGTAATTTGTCAGTAGGTATAATATGTGGCTAAGAATAGCTATTGTTTATTATTGAAAGTAGCGTTAAATCCGGTAGGTAGGTAGGTAGTAGTACACCTATGCATACGTAGACAGTTTACTCATCCAAGTTCAAATGAAAGTTAAACATAGGCAGTAGAATAATTGCTTAGGTAAAGGTAGGTAGGTATTTTAGCATAAATTCTGGTACCTAAGTAATTTCGGAATTTATTATCCAAGTTCGGAATATAGCAAGGTCGAGTTGAGAACAAATTCGTAATTAATTATAGCAAAATATGAAAACACCGAACTTATAAATCTTGATGAATGAGTGATTATATCAAATATCCGTAACAAACACCTTCAATCATGTGTTAGTGGCATACCTAGTAGGTAATCATACCTCATTAGAGGACAAATTGTATTTCATTACAACAACAGAAAATGTCTAATGAGCACAGAATATTCCAAACAAGGCAAAGTAGTTATATAAGTAATGCACTATTCCCTCGCTGCTGGTTGGTAGAGTAGAAGCCTCTATTAGCGGAGAGCAAGGTCAGGCCACCACGCGCCTCCCAGCTCCCAGCCATGCCGGCTTCATACAACTTGCATTACTCATTTTTATACCTACTAACTGCTTATTTTACAGGCACAGAATAAGTTTAATTACGGTTTTAGGCTTTCTGATTTAGTGGCGTGAATAGGGCAAACAAAACACTCGCTAAATAGAACACATGTTTCACGAATAGCCACGAATTTTGAGAAAGTTATCGACACAATGCAACTCTGCTAAGCGTTGCATAAGGTAGGTATGAAAGTTTTAATGGGCCGAGTTTACGGCCTAACAACAGCTGACGGCGGCGCACGTGACCGAATAAATTCGAAACACTTACCTGTTCTTTTCCAATTCGTTGTGAGTGGTCCTGCAACAGAAAGCACAGGTTGTCACATCACTTCACAGCACTGGGCGGCGGAACTGGCGGAGGTCGGAGGCCGGTGCCGGTGCCGGTACTCACCTGCTGCCCTGCGACTTCTTGGTCTTGGGCCGGCGACTGGCCCGCAGCTCCTCCTGCGGCGGTAAACTCGACGCGTAGCCGTGCTCCGCTTCTGCAACAAGCAACACTGCCATTCCGTCAAAATCAGCTGATTACCGCACGGCAAAAATAGACGGGAGCCATGTTGACGCGTACACTGCACTCGATTTAAACAAAGAAAATCCAATTCACCTCTGTCGCGCCTCTCGAGGAATTCAGCGGCCTGGAGCAGAGCAGCAATACTCATATTTATTATCCGGTTAGCACAGGTGATCAGATCACGAACGAACGCGACTTTTCGATTGAAAACTATAAATAATGCGAGTCGGAGCGGTCCGAGATCCACGACAGCGACGGCCGACGTCGGGCAACACACTGGCGGGCGCTCGGCTCGCTCGGTGCGCGGCGCCCGCTCGCTCGCGCCACCTCGCGGCAGGCGGCGCGCGGCGGGC